>CANUEX010204502.1:0-113895 GCA_948099535.1 Jatropha multifida | reverse complement strand
TGGCCGCCACAGCTCAGAGCTCCGATCATGCTCTCAGCCGTCGGTTGGTGGTCGAGAGTGGGTGGGAAGAGGGAGAGAGAGGTGAACGGGAGAGAGGGAGAGGAAGGAGAGGATTTTTTTTTTTTTTTCATTTATTTATTTTTTTATTAATTTATTTAATTATTGTTTTATTATTATTTATTTTAATTAAATAATTTTGGTTCGATTTGAATTGATTTGGTTGAACCCAATGATTTAGCTTATTTTCATTTGATTTAAGGGTTTTTCAACTGAGTTAGACTATTTAAATTCGGTTTTCGATTCGGTTCGCGGCATAAAATATTATTTTTGGCCAATTTTCATTGGTGAAAATTTATAATTAAATTTTAAATAAAAATTTTTTAAAAATAAATTAATGGGTTATTTCACCTAAAAACCTTAGTTAACCCACTGAATGACTCTTTAATATCTCCTCAAAAAATAAAGATTAATAATTAATAATTATTTAAAGCCAACCATTTATTATTTAACCATAATAGGTCAAACTTTTCTAGAACCATTAACTACTAACTATTTAGTGATTGAAGTTTTAATTTAATGATATTAAAAAATCATTTTTAAATTTGTAAAATTATGAAAGAAAATATATATTAAAATCTTAAGGTTGCTGTTCTACAAGTCAGTGCACTATGCTAAAGTCACTTTTAAAGAGAATATATATTAAAATCAAAGTATTGATTTAGCATCACAACCCACTACCAATAAATTTATCATTTAATTTTATATGACATTTTCAATTTTTATTTTGATGCGTTGAATATTTTAATTTTGTAAATTTATTTTATTGATATTTAAATTTGTAAAATTAAATCATAAAAATATTTAAAAATTAATTGTTATAAAAGTTTTATTAATAAGACATCAAATTAATATTAAAAAAATTATAAAAACTATTATTATTAATGTAAGAGATACACAATACTAGCAAAATTAATAATTTCATAAACAAAACAAATGTCTCTCAAAATTGCGAGTACCATAAAAAATATATAATAAAATTTATGTATTTTATATGAGAATAAATTTGTTATCATTAATTTAAAATTTTATTATAATAAATTAAATACATCAACGATAAATTGCATTTATTTTTTATATATTTTTATATAAATTTTTAAATATTGCGATCTAGAATTGTTTAAATTTAAAAGTCAATAAATTCATTATTATTATATAAAATCCAGTTATTTTATCTCATCTGAAGCATTTAACCAATAGATTTTCTCGGTGGTTGGAGGGAATAGCTAAGCATCAAATAAAAAAATTGACATCTAGGAAAAAGACACAAAGCTGACTAAAAAAATTAAATGGACTAAAAAAATATTAATTTAGCGAATCTTCAAATTGAAATAATATAATATGTTTAACTGTTTGGTCATGACGTAGTTAACCTGATCCCTGAAACGATGTCGTTGCTAATTAATGGTAGTGAGGAATGCTAGGTGTCCCAATTAATTCAATGTGGAAATTTGGATTATTTGAAATAATAATTTTTATATTTTTTAATTATTAAATAAATGTTTAATTGATCATTTTCACTAAGATCAATTCCTATTTAGATTTTTTATATAATTTATAATAATATATTTAAAACTGTAATATGGAAATTCTTTCAATTACATCGGTCTAAATGCAGAGATTGTAACATATATTTTTTGTATGTAGAATTTAATGAAAAAACAAAAAGGATGAATATAAATATTAAAATATTAGTACTAAAAGTTTGATTCATTCTAAACAAACAAATAGATTCCTCAGTACTAATTGTATTTTGTTGCTTAAAGCCTTAAATGACAACATATTTTAATAAGAGGCGTACTGAATTTTTGTTTCCACTTACAGTTAAAGACAAAACAGGTCTACATGGCGGAGGCCATCATGTCTTTCCATCAAGGGAAATAAGCATTCTGAAGTCAAGGTTTACATTATTTGAAAATTCAATTATGCAATCCATCAAAACCCAAAAATATTTAATATATATCTGTTGAAAAATGTATATTTCTATAGTATATATAAATAAGGAAATAGGAAAAATGATTATATTAAAAAACCAGATGGATTAACCTCTAGATTAATCTATGACCCAATAGTTCAATTAACGAGTCATAAATATATTAAAAATAAATAAATAATATTGGAGAAATAATTGTGAGGGCGATCGTTGTAATTATTTCAATCGATTCAGTTAATTCTCTCAAATGGTTTGAAAGTAAATTTTGAATTGGATTCTCGGTGTTACTCAACTAATTACGTATTAAATTTAAACTACCAAAATCAATAAAAAAATAGTAGACATTTTCCTACGCATTAATATTTGATAAAAATAATGATTGATGATGACCTTTCGCCTCTCTTATTTGGAAATTGAGGATCGCAACGCTATAATCCTTCGGAAAATGACAAGTCTCGTACAAATATTTAGGGGTCAATATGCTTTATATAAATGTGTTAAATCTGAAAGTTAATGCCTAATTGGTGCATGAGAAAAGTTACGAGTCCAAGAAAGAAATATGCTATTCCATTTTTCTTAAAAGAGTAGATAAGTAAATTAAAATATTTTAAAATCAATCATTTTCTCACCTTTTAATTGTATTTTCCACGTAATTCTCAAACTGGGTGATTGTATTTTGTGGGCCCAACAGAAAGAATATTCCGCGAATTTCATTTTTTCCCTCCTCTCCGAAATAAGGAGGAAACTCTCATTTTGAGTATGGGATTTTAACACATTGGTCAATTGAATCCTTTTATTTTAATTTATACTATTAATTAGACTCTTGAACTCTCACTTTTACTCAATTGAATCCCTAATTAAATTGCACTAGACAAAGCTATTAGAAGTAATGGTCAAGTATACATTTTTTTAAAGGAAAAGAAATGAAATGTGAATTATGCATGCAAATGTTAATTTACACTTTACCTTTTCAAAAAAAAAAAAAAAGCTTGGTTAAGCTCTCAATGATGAAAATATAATTAGTTGAATCAATGTTCATTATTTTTATGTACAATCGCTTACATAATTTAATTGATTAAAAATAAAAATTTACGGATTTAATTAATTTAAATTAAATAAAAAAACTCAATTAATTATTTCAAATCATAAATTTCGTTCACGTTTAATTGATTTAGCTATTCTTAATCTTACATTCGTCATTCTATCTTTTTTATATTAATGTGAATGACTAATAATCAAAACATTTTATTTTATTATGTCATATATAAAATAAAATCTACAAATTTAGTTTAATCTAAGTCAATGGTAAACGATAGAATGTTACATTTAATATAATAATTAAAGAAAATCACGGAAAATTTATTTTTTCATTTTATTTAAAAAGGTATGTGTTTACTCCGGAGATTAGTTTCTTATGTAGAATTATTTCCAAATATATTATTTCAGAATTCTATATTTGTATTTGTTTTTTTCCTTTTACCGATCAAATGAATTGTCAATTTACCAAAAAAAACTATTTATTTTACTAAATAATTATAGGGTTTAATATTTTTGAGTCTCTAAATTATATCTAAATTAATACTTAAATCTCTCAACGTTTGAGTAATTATTTTAAAGGACCTAACTAATACAACACTGTGAGGTCCTTCTATTTAAATTTTCGTTTTATATAGACTGAAAAGTGAATGTTATTTAAAAGTGAGAGACTTAAGTGTAGAAAATTAAATATTTTTGAGTCCCTAAATTATGACTAAATTAACACTTAGATCCCTCACTTTTGAGTAACATTAACTTTTCAGTCCATATAAAACGAAAAAAAAAAAAAGTTTAGATGAAAGGACCTCACAATGTAACGGTAACATTAGTTAGATCCTTCAAAATAATTACTTAAACGTTGAAGGACATAAATATTAATTTAATCATAATTTAAAGATAAAAAAATATTAAATCCATATATTATATATTGTTTTTTCGTCTGTTCCGTCCGGTATTACTGTATTGCTGATTAAGCGAAACCAAATTCCACAGATAACAGGTCAGACACCAGATAAAGCCTTCCTCGCATCTGTACGAAATATAATTATTTGATGTTGCTAAAATCACATAAAAAAACCACCTATGAGTATGACCCCAAAGATTCAACCCTTCGATTTAACAGCCGCAACCAATGAAATTAACGTCTCCGCTTTCATCTTTCTCGAGATCTCTGCACATTTTCTTTTTAAATTTTTTTTAGCCATAATGCAGTTGCTAGTATGAAATAGCTGCTTTTCTCTTTTACATGATTGAGGTGGATTCGATCAAATTTTTTCTTTCTTTTTGTAGGATTTAATTTTTTCTTCACCGATGTTTATCGACCTCATGGGGTTCAGCTTTGATCAAGTCGTCAGTGGTCTTTTCTTTTCTTTATGTCTCGAAACATTTTCGTTGACATAAATTTTTTTGAAGGTTAATCTTCCTGTAGGAATCTAGGGTTTGTATTTCTGTATTTGTTTTCAGGAAAAGTGAAGGAAGATGAGGGTGGAAAAGTCTCAGGTCTGGCAACCTTGCAAGAAGAAGAGGTTTTAACGATTGGCAACTATAGGGAGGGACGACGGAGAGAGAGGGGAATTGAAATTTGGAATATTCAAGAGGAGGGAATTTATTCCATATTTAGGTATAGAAAGTGACAGTGACAAAGGGAATTTCGAATCCCACAAAAAAGTAGTCCGGGAAAAACAGGGAAAATGACTTCTAGAGGAAATGCTGCGAGTAGGACACGCGTAGGGAGGTACGAGCTGGGAAGAACGCTGGGAGAAGGAACATTCGCGAAAGTGAAGTTTGCTAGGAATATCGAGACCGGTGAAAATGTTGCGATTAAGATTCTTGATAAAGAGAAAGTTCTCAAGCATAAAATGATCGGTCAGGTATCGAGTAATTTTATATAGGCTCCGCTTTTTTGTTCCCGATGATTTTGTTGTTTGCATACACGTCAATTTCATTTGATTACATGATTATTGCAATTTTTTAAAATTATCTTGAAGTCTATTTGGTTGCCGAGAAACTGAGCTGAGAAAAGAAGGAACGAACAACGATGTAAATTTTAAGATGAAAGGAAAATGGAAAAGTCAAGTTGTAAAGGGTAGAATCGTCGTTTTGCTGTCATGGACAGGACAGGACAGTTCGATTTATTTATTTGCTTGTTGCTGTTTGGGTAGTATTTTGTAACTGTTCTGTTTACTACTTGTTTCTTTTTTTTTTTCCGTTGTTTGGATGTGTAATTTTCTTGCCTGTTATTCTATTAGTTCTCAAGTTGTGCTAGGGGAAGGAAAAATAATTATAAAAATAATTATTTGGGGTTTGAATCTAAATTTGTTCTAGTAATGCTGTTCCAGCTTGTTTTGAGTAAAAAAAAATGTGTTTTTTTTTTAAGCTAAGCTAGTGTTGCATCCTCAATTTAGGCTCCTTATCTTGCTAGTTTTTATCTCATTGTAATATACAATAGCAAGAAGAAAAAAGGCAAAAATTTAATTGTCTCACCAGTGGAGACTTTACTTTTTGGCTTCTATGTAAAGGTAAGGTGTGTGTTAATTTACAGTAATGACATATTGGGCATTAACATAATTGCTGTTTTTCCTAACGACTTCATATGGCTTCCTTGTTTTCCTTTCGCAGATTAAACGTGAGATTTCAACCATGAAACTAATTAGGCACCCAAATGTGATCCGTATGTATGAGGTTTGAATTCCGTTTACATTTTTATTGATTCTTTTAAACTTTAAGTTATTTGATGTAGCATTGCTCTTCTTCATGCTTTTCTTTTGGGTTTCTGTATCATCTATACCTGAATATCAAAATGTCAATCCAATTTTTTTTTTCTGTGCTTAAGTTGCATAACTCAATTAAAGTACTATTTTTGTTGTAGGTGATGGCAAGCAAGACAAAAATATATATTGTTCTGGAATTTGTCACTGGTGGTGAACTTTTTGACAAAATTGTAAGCTGGATAACTCAAAACAATACTTCCAAATTATTGTTGTGCAGAATGTTAAAGAACACTGTTTGGTTTTTGTGCTGTTTTCAGGCAAGCAAAGGGAGGTTGAAAGAGGATGAAGCCAGAAAGTATTTCCAGCAGCTTATAAATGCTGTGGATTATTGTCATAGCAGAGGAGTGTACCATAGAGACCTGAAGGTTTGATATTTATTACTTTTACTGACTCTTATTTGCAACTGACATGAACACTAAGAATTGCTTTAGTTGAGTTTTAAGGGGACGCACTTCTCTCTTATTATTATGAGGGGTTATCTCTTATGTAAGATTAGAATTTTGATGCAGCCTGAGAATCTACTGCTGGATGCTAGTGGAGTTCTTAAAGTTTCAGATTTTGGATTAAGTGCGCTGCCTCAGCAAGTTCGAGTGAGTATAATAACTTCATGGCCTGAGTGCTCTGCAATTCATCTTATTCAGTATGTAACATACAGTGGCAAGTCAATTTGCAAATGCATCAGTTGTCACTTAGAGATTTTTCATACAATAATTCATTGCTGATTTTCATGAATGTGATTTAGGAAGATGGGTTACTTCACACCACATGTGGAACGCCGAATTATGTTGCTCCAGAGGTGTGCCAGCATGTTCTGCAAACCATTATTTCTTGCCTCATCAATCCTTCACTTCCTTTTCCAATTATTTGGTGCTTCACTTTTCTAGGTCATCAACAATAAAGGCTATGATGGAGCTAAGGCAGATTTGTGGTCTTGCGGTGTGATCCTTTTTGTCTTAATGGCTGGCTTCTTGCCTTTTGAAGAGTCCAACCTTATGGCTTTATACAAAAAGGTGACTAATTCCATCATTTCCTGTGCACCGGTTTTTGAGACTACTCAAATGAAGTGAATAAAAAAATTCTTGTCATATGTGATATTTGAATGATTTGGTGAGAATATTTTCTGTTAACATTGTTATGATCTATGACTGGAGTGTTGATCAAGATCCCTTGCAATGTCTTTGCCTCCTTAAAAATCCTGCTTGTTAAATGATGAAATATTTGTTGTTCATAAACTGTCCAGTGTAGGGGAAAGGAAAAGCACACATCAACAAGTCATTTACTACACAGCACATGATGCCCTGTAACTACGTAGAAGTCAATTTAGAATTTCATCTTAGACTCAACAGCCAGCACAAACTCTGCACTTGATGATTTCTGCTTTTAAAATATCAAATGTAGTGAAATTTGGTATGTGCATGACTTGCATGCATAAATGGCAAGCTTTTACTGAAGTCTGGCACATTGATACACACTTAATCACAAGGTAACGAGCCAGTCACAAATAGATTTACCAGCTGTTCTTTTTATTGTACAAGTCCGATTGACCAGGATTTCATATGGCAATAGGAGAATAAATTGTTCATATATAATCCTCTGGTCTTCTAAAATGGGAGCATGTTGTTGTTAGAAAAATAAATGTATGCATCCTATTTAAAATCTTTGTAATCATTATGTTTTAAGTTTATAGCTGGCTATATATGGTTCCTATGTGATTGCAGATATTTAAGGCGGACTTCACATGTCCTCCGTGGTTCTCATCAAGTGCAAAGAAACTAATCAAAAGAATTCTGGATCCAAATCCTTCAACCGTATGTTCCCCCTTTCTCGTTCTTTTAATATATGATTTAAGGAAACTCATCACAGCACCAGGCGCATTTTAATTTACCATCTATGCTAATGGTATGTAACAGCGGATTACTATTGCTGAAGTTATTGAAAATGAGTGGTTCAAAAAGGGATATAAACCACCTACTTTTGAACAAGCTGCTGTCAGTCTTGATGATGTGAACTCTATCTTCGATGAATCAGGGGTAAGATTCTTCTATTTTGGTTGTATATTGTTATTTTGTTACTGCTATGTGCTTAATTTTCTTCTTGGTGGACAGGATTCTCAAAACCTTGTTGTGGAGAGGCGAGAAGCTCCTATAGGGCCTGTTGCACCTCTGACTATGAATGCATTTGAACTTATCTCCACATCTCAGGGTCTTAACCTCAGTAGTCTTTTTGAGAAACAAATGGTATATATTATTTTAGTCCTGGGTCTTCATCTACCTTTATTCTTTTAATGTTTAAAATTATTGCCCCAACTTGCAGAGTTGTACTGCAACCCCTGCCCCTAACTCGCTGTACCCCAACAGAAAAATAAATAAACAAATGAAAAATAAAATAAGAAAATCATATAATTTGTTTTAGCAGGATGTTGTAAATATTGTTGAATGAACAGTCAAGAGTAATTGTTATATGTCTCATGTTGTATGTTACTTGTTAACTCTCTGGTTTGATGAGCCATACCTCTTTAGGTATGAAGTCTTATATGAGTTATTCTTTAATACAAGCTTAACAGAGTACATTTCCTTTGTTGATCAGGGCCTTGTGAAACGGGAAACTAGATTTACATCCAAATATTCTGCTGACGAGATAATAACAAAAATTGAAGAAGCTGCAATGCCTTTGGGTTTCGATGTAAAGAAAAATAACTTCAAGGTTGGATTATCTCCATTCTTCCCAATGTGAATTTAGATGGATTATCTAGATTTCTATCCTCAACTTCATACTTCTTTTTTGCAATGGAGTTCCTAAAAATAATTGCATGACTATGTGGCATTTTTTCCTACATTTAAGCATGCATGTCTTCGAGATACTTGTAACTCAGCTTTGATTCAACACCAAAGATTAGCTCATGTGACTGGAACGCGTGAATTGTTTTAGTACTTGATTGCACGAAATTGTTATTTAGCAATCATTTTAAAAAGGTGAATAATATTCGAGGTGAAAAATTGGGCAAATGCTAATCATCTAGTTCTTTAATTAATAGACTGTTCGCTATCACTATTACTTATAATTGGCTACCTCATGTTAGGGATCATAATGATGGCATGGATATGATCAATTGAGTGAAAAAATTTCTTCCATTTTTGGTCATTTTTAAATTTATAATACAAAACTGAGTGATCTTTTATTAAAGCTCTTGCTGGCCAAAGCGTACTGCTGATGGCAAGAGTCATTAGTTGCGTGATTCTTGTTACCTGATGTATAATAAGATCAAATTTTGAAGAAACCAAAAATAGTGGTGTAATGTGTATCCCCACTTTCTGATCATGGAATAGATGAAATAAATGGACGATGTTAAGAATTTTGGCTGTTCTGTTATGGTCAACAATTATATTTTTATCTCTAATGGAAACCATACTTCTCTTTCCAATCTCAGATGAAGATTCAAGGGGAGAAGACTGGACGAAAGGGTCAGTTATCTGTTTCGACAGAAGTATGTATTGACACTTGAAGATTAGCTATGACAGAAAACAATATTCCTGTGGTACTAAGATTATTCTTTATTGAAATATTCTCTTTGTTTCAGATCTATGAGGTGGCTCCTTCTCTTTATATGGTTGAACTTCGCAAATCAGCTGGAGATACCCTGGAATTTCACAAGGTATGATACTAAAAAATGTTTATGCTTGTGTTGCTTCTGATAGAGGAGACAAGTTAAATAGAAAACAATCTTAGCTTTGACAACAATCAGTGACTGCTTGTGCAGCCAGATCATGTCTATTCCTGGTTATTTGTTGTTATTGTGATATTATGAAAAAACACATTGTGCTTTAAATATGTTAATGTGATGGGTTGATACGCACAAACAACAATTTTCTGGGCTTCTGGCTTATGGAAAGGTACACAAACCCATTCTTTAATTTTCCCTGACTTTGAAATTACCTACAGTTCTACAAGAACCTATCAGCTGGACTGAAAGATATTGTTTGGAAAACAGTTGATGAAGAAAAGGGAGAAGAAATGGCAGGGGCAAACGGTTAGTATTTGTTGTGAAAAATTTTTATTCGTAGGCCCAAATGAGGCCGAATTGGAGTTTTGAAAACATCTTTTATTGATGTGATTGGAACTTTGTTTTGCTTCTATGGGATCTTTTAATAATTACAAAGATCGTTAAATCAGACTCTTCACATTTTTTATACTGCCTGTAATCATTTGAGTAAATTGATATTTTCTCTCCTACAGGTGCTACTGTGGTTCGGACACAATAGTCTATCAAGGAGTTCTTTTTCGTGAATCTCCAAATATTTGGTCTTTCAAAGAAATATCATGTGTCGCTGGGAGTGTATATTGATTGCTATATAAGATATGAAGTATGTGTCTATTTACCAATGAACTTGTGATCATGAACTTGCTTATTATGTATTGTATCCATGGCTTGGCTTGATTTGATTTGGCTCAAACAATGAATGCATCAGTGCTTTCTTTTTAACCATCAATATTGGATGCATAAATGTATTAGTTGTTCCTTTTTTCAAAAGGAAAGTATATGAAAACGTACATAAGACATAATATGTGTTTGAAATACAAATTATGCCTATATTGTTTGACTTTGTGATCTTTTAGCCTTCTCCTATAAGGTAGCGAAAAGGAGCAAGACACAACATCTACCATAATAAGTTATTAGAAACAAGCTACCGAAAAAAAGGTGGTGGTAACGGGCGAGAAAACTGATTGATGGACACCTATATAATGGAGAAGATGTGGTAGTGAATGGCGGCGGTGGGATATAGAGGAGGGAGAGGGAAGAGACAGAGACGAGACTAATTAAACCTCTTTTTCTTACATGTATAAATGTTTTTATTATTCTGGTTCAGTGTTCAGTTGAAAGGAAATAAAAGGAACAAAAAAAGGTGAAAAAGTATATTCTTCCAACATCAACATATTCCATAAGATATTCTTCAAAAGATTAGAAACAATGCGCAACACGTTGAAGAAAACCAGTCATTCTAATATTAACTAATCTCTCTCTCTATTAACCTGCCACTAATAAGATAATGAAATGGAATGACTTGATAAAATGAATTTTAAGAAATTATAGAAAATAGTTACTGACAACGGCAGAACTCTGCCGCGCCCCAATTTTATTTTATTTTTCTTTTAAATTTACTTTATAAAATATAAAAAATTTTATTTTTATTTATAAAATATTAATTTTTTTGATACCACCTTTTCTAAATTCTTTTAAGGAAAATTTCGTCTCCTCTAATGATTTTTTCTTGTTCTGCCATTGATTACTCATTTGTTGCGTTTAATGAACACAAGAGTAAACTTTTAAAAGAATTAATTAATACTTTTTGATTTAGTTCAATGATATATAATTTTGGAGAAAACAACTTTTAAAACCAATATATAAAAGAGAAGAATGAGTAATAAAAAAATATTAAAAATATTTTCTTCTTTAGATATGGTATATGATATTATTAAAAAAAAGATATATTATCATCAAATTTTGAGTAAAAAGATAGAAAATATAAAGAATTAGAAATTTGAAGCAACAAATTAAATGACACTTAATTTCTACAAATTCATGCAATTTATTTTGCAAAATTATAAACTTTAACACCCTTCTTTTATTTTATATAAAAAAGGAAAAATAGAAAATTATATTTGACTGTTGACTTGGGCATTACGCGCCACGCAAAGGTTAGATAGAATCGATACTCACTCGATATAAGGCGACGCCCGTGACGCGCTCGCGCTGGCTCTTTTCGAAGCGGGGGGAAAAAACCCAAAAATTTCTCTTGGAGAAGCAAACATGAGAGAGGAAGTTATCAGCTCCGGAGGAGGGACCATGGATCCCACCCCTGCTGCGAGGTACTAGATCCCGCATAATATCTATCCCTAACCTCAGCGCATACATTTACTCAATCTTGATCTCTAATTCGAGGTTTTAGTTGTTCCAGTATTTGAAATCAGCTTGGTGCGGTGAAATTAGGGTTCTGAATTTTCTGTTCTTTGTAGTTGTTTTTGCTTTTGTTTTGTTTGGGTTCTTGTTTGGAGCGTGGAGAAAAGAAATGGGAGTCTAATTTTGAGCTACTCACTTGTACTCTTTTTTTCTGGTTTTGAAATATTCAATTGAGTTTAATGTAATACACTAATCAGTAAATGCGAAAAGAAAATTCCTTTTTAATTTGTGTTCTGTTATTGTTATTTTATTTTCGTAGGAGCTGGAGATTCTAGTTATGTAATTGGGATTGGCAGTGAGAAAGAGAAAGGAAATCGAATTTTCATGGAATCATGCAATAATTATATTTGTCTTGAGCTTTTTTTTTTTTTTCTCTCTTATGAAGTGCAATTCTTTTTGCATGTTGGCTTTCTCCAGTTCTGCTGGGGCATCCTCACCTGCTGTACCAGCAAATGTTGGAAGTATAGAGAGGTCCAGTCAAGCTCATAATTCCAAAGCAGCCTCTCTATCTGGAGTTGGCTCACAAGTACCTTGGACCTCCTTGAGCACCAGTGCTGGTGGTTCTGTTCTTGGATCATCAAGGCCTTCATGCAGGCCTTGGGAAAGAGGGGATTTGCTAAGGCGGTTGGCTACTTTTAAGCCATCCAATTGGTTTGGAAAGCCTAAGGTACCGTTGCATTTATTATAGTTGTATGCGGAATTCATGATTACATGATATCTCAATTTTGTACCTTACAAAAGTAGTAACTGTTGTTAGGGCAATTATGAGGACTCATATTCAAAATTTAGATTACCCCCTGGAATTGCTACTAGATACTAGCTAAAAAGGAATGAAAATACACTCCTAAATTTCCAGCATAAAAAAGTTTCACCCACATTCCAAGAATTAAAATTTGAAGCTATCCATGAATGCCTGCCTGTACTTACTAGTTGTAGCTTTTCCAAAAGCTGTTTCTGGGGGAAATAGATAAAAACCACTTCAGGTTTTTCGTTGAAATTGACTATTTGATGTTTTAACTAGTTTAAAATTTAAAGCAGTGGTTGGATGCAGAAATGCATTGGAAAAAGATATAAAAAAACTAAATGAAAGGAAGACCTGAGATGGATATTTTGGCGAAAGTGTTCCTGGTTTCATAGCGAGATACAAGGATGATGAGTTACTCTATACTCACTTTTAAGACACCTCCGGATGATTTGCATAAAAATTGCTTACAAGGGGAGATAAAGATATTCCCCATTGACATGTTTCAGTCTAGATCTAGATTCTGAATTTAATTAGTTTTCAGTTCTTTAAATTATTCTGCTTTACAGTTACTGTTTCTTCTTTTAGTAAGACTAGGACAATTTTGGGTCATAATCATCTCTTTTCTAATTTCTTGCAGATTACTAGTTCATTAGCTTGTGCTCAGAGAGGTTGGATGAATGTTGATATTGATAAAATTATATGTGAATCATGTGGTGCATGCCTGAGTTTTGTTTTGTTACCATCCTGGACTGCAGCTGAAGGTTAGATATTGTAATTCCAGTACTTCAAATCTCCCTATTGCACTCACTTTCTTTTGCCGCAGCAGCATCTTTTACTTCCCATGACCTTCACGACGTTGATACTTAGGGCTGTTTTATGAAGCAGGAGGTGTCATATATCTAACAATAGTTGGGTATAGCTGAATTAGATTGACGTTATTTTTTTTTTCCCTCACTTTCGAGACTAAGATGAATTATGGATGATTTAGGTAGAAGGATAAAGAGGAGAGTAACTGGAATGTTTCCATTTCTATTTTATTTGCTATGGTGTCTGAGCCAATTACTGCAGTTCCTTTTCTAGCTGAATTAGAATCCCAGAGAAAATTACTTTTTTCCATCACATGGAGCTTTATTGCTTTTGACAAGATCACTCTGGCTTATAATAGGCTTTCATTTTCATCTTAACACAAATAGCAAAATAAGATTGCTTGGAACAGCAATGGCAGAAGTTTTCATGGGATAGAAAATTAATTAGAGTTGCTTTCTTATTCTTGAGATTGGATTAAAGTTGTTTCTTCCCAATATTACCATTTTAGGCTATGATGTGCAATCATTGTATATGATTGACATATCTGCTGTTGTCACTGTTTAAATAAAGTTTATTTGATTGTTAAATCAGACTGTCGCTCATATTGATATTGTGCTCTCGTTTGTCTTTATTTTGCCTCTCTTCTTTTTGAAGTTGAAAGTGCTGCTGAAGCATTTGCCAAACAGCTCGATGATGGCCACAAAGCTAGCTGTCCTTGGAGAGGGAACAGCTGCCCAGAAAGCTTGGTGCAGTTCCCTCCCACTCCTCAATCTGCCCTCATTGGTGGATATAAAGACAGATGTGATGGACTTCTGCAATTTTTATTTCTTCCTATTGTTGCTGCATCTGCAGTTGAGCAGATGCGGGTTTCTCGGGGTCCACTAGTTGATCGCTTTTTGTCGCAGTCTCAGAATTTTACTTCTGGAGACGGAGACTTCAGGTCAGAGTGCATACCAGAACTCGAAACCTCTATAGATGGGTCCGTCTGTCTGTATTCTCGAGTAAGATTTTCTCTTTTATCATTGCTACTATGCTGAGTCATTCATAATTTGGCTAATCAGTTACTAGCTCATACTCTTCTAATTTTGTCCATTCTGCTTCTTTCCTCTGGCAGGCCCAAAAGCTTATAAGTCTCTGCGGATGGGAACCAAGATGGCTTCCAAATGTTCAAGACTGTGAAGAACATTCTGCCCAATCAGCACGAAATGGGTGTTCTTTTGGCCCTGCCCAGGCCCAAGTCCATCTTTCACATGATCCTGGTACAAGCAAGAAAGCACACTCTACTTCAGCAAAAAAGGACACTGGAAAAACCAAACTATTAGTTGTGGAGTCAAGATGTGATTCCAGGTCACCCTTATTAGATTGTAGCTTATGTGGTGCAACCATCAGGATATTGGATTTCTTGACAGTTTCTCGACCTGCTTGTTTTGCTCCCAATAATATCGACATTCCTGATGCAAGCAAAAAGATGGCATTGACACGTGGAGTAAGTGCAGCCAGTGGAATCAGTGGTTGGGTTGCTGCTGATGATATAGAGAAAGAACATACAGAAGACCGTGATGAAGTGGCAACAACCGACAAGGGGAAATTGCTGCAGAACACAGAAGTCGATTTGAATCTCACTATGGCAGGAGGCTTACCTTTTATTCATGCAGACAGGGTAGAAATCCCTGAAAATGTTCATGATGCTGAGATGGGGAGAGATTTAATGATTGGTCAGCCTTCACACAGTGAGGTTGGTGATCGTGCTGCTTCATATGAATCAAGAGGACCTAGTTCTCGAAAGCGGAGCCTGGAAATAGGTGGCAGCTCAGACGATAGGCCAAACTTGATAATGCAGCCCGCTGATAGTGTGGAGGGAACTGTCATTGATCGCGATGGTGATGAAGTCACAGATGGGAGGCAATTTTCAGCTGGACCTTCAAAACGAGCTCGTGATTCAGATTTTTTTGATACTCACTGTTCACCGTATCAGAGAGACTTATCTGGTGCTGGACCTAGTAATTCAGTGGGTCTGGAAATTTATCCAGATGGAAATAGAGCTAATTTAATTCGTCAAGGAAGTGACCAAGTTTTTGGAATTCCATCAGCTAGGGATTCAACACGTGCGTCATCTGTCATTGCAATGGATACAGTCTGTCATAGTGCAGATGATGACTCTATGGAAAGTGTTGAAAACCATCCTGGAGATATTGATGATGTTCATTTCCCTTCTTCCAGTACATATGGTAATCTGGACATGAATGAGACATCTGAACTGAATTATAGCAATCAAGCCCAGCAAAGCATTTGTTTCACACGCGCAGCTGAAGTAGCCCTTGGTGAAATGGGTGTCAGTAGTACAAATGATGGTGAAGAAATTTTCAATGCCGAAACAGTGACAGCTCAGGCTCGGGATGGTCCTAGTTTTGGTATTAGTGGAGGCAGTGTTGGTATGTGCGCTAGTCATGAAGCTGAAATTCACGGAGCTGATGTTTCTGTCCACAGAGCAGATAGTGTAGTTGGTGATGTGGAACCCAGAATAGAAGATGTTGAAAATCAAGGTCAGACTGGTGAGTCTGCCCCTAATCCTGGATTGATGGATGAGATCGTCCCTGATGAAATAAACAGGGAAGATCCTCATGGTGATAGCCAGGAGATGTTCTCTCGATCTGTGGAAAGGGCTGATAGTGGCTCAAAAGTAGATGGTTCCACAAAGGCTGAATCGGTTGAAAGTGGTGAAAAGGCAAGCCAAAGCTGCAAGTTAGCATTAGATAACAATGCTCACCCTTCTCTTTCCTGCAATGCAAATATGTACTCTGGCTATCAATCGACCAAGAAAGGGGTCACCAGGGCTGGAAAATCATCATCTACGAACAACTGTCCATGCATAGAGTCTGATTACGCAGTTGCCAATGGGATAGGTAAGTTCTTTATTATATATTACTTGTTCTGTTTATTTCCTTTGTTAAGCTGTGTAATTTCCTCCTTGTTCTTAGATTGATATCATTGCATTGGATGATTTGTGATGAAGTGGATGTTTTGTGTGTGTTCCATTTTTACCATTGTTTTTCATTTTTTTTTTGTTCCTGTTACACATTTAATAGTATCCTCAGATGGAATGATTCAAATGAAAGCATCATTAAAAGCTTTGTTGTTAGTCTTCCTCTTTCTGTCTCCAAGTATGGCTGGCGCGTTATTCCCTACTTGATTCTCAGGACCTCCAAAAGGTGAAAGCAACTATGAAGAGGCTATAGAGTTTGATCCAATTATTTATCACAATCAATTCTGTCCATGGGTGAATGGAAATGTTGCTGCTGCTGGCTGTAGCAGCCGTGGTTCTGGTAATAATGCTGATGCAGCTGCACTATGTGGTTGGCAGCTGACGTTGGATGCATTAGATGCACTGAGGTCACTAGGGAATATCCCAATTCAAACTGTACAATCTGAGTCAGCAGCATCATTGTACAAGGTCAATCATATCGTCTTCTAATTTGTTTTCTTCCATTTGAGCAGAAAATTGGACACAAATTTAATTTCTATCATCACTTTTCAAGTAGCTTACTCCTCTTTTCCCTTCTTTGGTATATCTATTAGTAAAAGATTTGCTTGTTTCCCTTTACTCACTGGGTTCTTTACCAGGATGATCATCAAACTCCTGGTCAAAAGCTCCTTCGACGGCATTCAATGAGCAAAAGCCATGGGCAGCATTGATATTTAACCGTGATAGTGAAGGTACTTGCAGTTACAACAAGATCATTTCAACTCTAATAAATTTTGCACAAAGCTTCTTGTGGTAATGCACCTTTTTACATGTAATTGTTGTTGACTTTAATGACGCTGAATTCTATGCAATGCCACTAATAGGCTATTCGACATTGAGGTTGTAATTGCCTTTTCAAGTAGGACCCTTTTAGATGCATTTGCAAAAGGCAGTTTCAAACTTCTTTCTAGCTGCTCTGTTGATTTTATGACAATATCAAAAATTGACCTTTTGAAGCAGTTTTTAATAGCTTATAATCAGCATGTTCAATATGATGTTTATCCAACGGTGCTAAACAGACTCATTAACTTGTTTGGCAGAATAAAGTATGTATAGGTCGAGTTGAATGGAATATGTAGTATAGTAGCGGAAAAGTTCATTTTAACAATGCAACAAAGTAACTGCAATCATTTATCATTCTTATGCCAATCCTATGTAGGATAAAACTGCATCAGTATTGGAAGTAACCATTGGAATCGATTTTGCTAACTGGCTGAAGAGCTGCTGCTGGTGAAAGTCATAGCAATCCTCCTTTTTATTTCCTCCCCATTTATTTTTCCCTACGCCATGTTTGGATAATTTAGATGTTACTCAGAAAGTGAGGTGATGTTTATTAATGCAGCATAATTTCCCTGTTCACGTATGTCAATGATGTGATGATGAAACCATATTTAATCAGAGACCCTTCGCTTTTTTATCATTGCAAAATTTGTTTCGTTCTCCTCTAGTCTTCCTTCTTGTCTGAAGCTTATGATGATAGTTGCAATTTTCAGTGTATTATGACTGAAGCAATCGTTAATCATTTTCTTTTAGGTTAATTAAGCAAAACACTGGTAAATTGTCTTAATGTATATATTTTGATCTTTGTTGTTATCTAGTAACGTTAGTTCTTGAGATTTTTAATTTTTTAAAAATTCAACCTAATATTTTACTCCTTAATTATGAAATTATGAATTTTGTGATTGCTGCCTTATTATGAAATAGACGTTTTGAACTACTATCTACAATATCATAGATCAGGCTGCACTTAGCATTATTCTCATGAGATTAACCAAGACTTTGAAATTAATAAATTAATTATTGGATGATCTCCCCGAATTCTTGAGCTACGAGTTTTTTAAATGCTTTAATTTTGAAATATCAATGCGTTTGGCCTTTTTTCCTTCGTCGTTTGAATGAGGTCGATGTGACGATGTCTGTCCTAATTACAATAAGAGCCAAGGGGTGATCGGATACAGGGAATCGCTGCCAAAAAGCTTAGTTTCCTGCCACCCACAAAAAAATCCTTGTAATCCAGCTTGCGCCAATCAAATTTGAGCTATATGCCCCGTGTCATTTGCATGATCCAATATAAACAGAGATAATTTTTTATTTTATTTTTTAAAAAAACCTTCTCTCTCAACGCCATGCCTGCATCAGCAGCAGCAGCTTTGCACATTACATCCTGTTTCTCTACCCAGAAACCGACACCGACACCCTCAAATGCTCAGCAACCAAACGCCCACTTATCAGCAAAGCCTAAAAGTCCTCTCCACAAGCACCCACTCTATACACCTCTTCACACTAACATCTCTTTCCAAATCAAAGAAAAAATTCTATGCCTTGAAATCATGGGTATTGACTCTGGCAAAGCATTGTCCCAAAACCCTTCTCTCCATTCGGCTTCTCTAGATTCAATTCAATCCATAATCTCATTTCTCCGTTCCAAAGGCATCCTCCAAAAAGACTTAGCTAGAATCTTTGGCATGTGCCCTCAAATCCTCACCTCTAACATCAAAACTGAACTTAACCCAGTTTTTGTTTTCCTGTACTATGACCTTAAAGTCCCGGAAACTAAATTTAGAAGGGTAATTAATAAATGCCCTAGATTGCTCATTTCTAGTGTTAAAGACCAGTTGAAGCCATGCCTATTTTATCTCCAAAGGCTAGGGTTTAAGGATTTGGAAGCCTTGGCTTATCAAGATTCTATCTTGCTGGTTTCTAATGTGGAGAAGACTTTGATCCCTAAATTGAAGCATTTGGAGAGGTTAGGGTTTTCAAAAGATGAGACTGTGGGCATGGTTTTGAGATGTCCTGCTTTGTTTACATTTAGTGTTGAGAATAATTTTAAGCCAAAGTATAGTTTTTTTGTGGAGGAGATGAATGGGAAGTTGGAGGAGTTGAAAGAGTTTCCTCAATATTTTGCTTTTAGTTTGGAAAATAGGATTAAGCCAAGGCATTTGGAGATTACTCAAATGGGGATTAAAATGGCTTTGCCAATTATGCTTAAGAGCACTGATGAACAGTTCAGGGAGTTGCTAAGGCAAGGAGCTGGATAAGGAAGTGTGGTGTCATTCATTTTCCTTTCTCTGTTACTTTCTCAATTGACATTTTGGTGTCATTTGTAAATCTTGGTGGTATGTCTAATTTGTAAAGAATATTTCCTTGATAGTTTCTCGATTTACAGGTTTCGTAAGTCGTAATAAAATATAATGTAAATTTACCTTATTGCATTATCTTGCTATTGATCATAGCTTGCCCAACATAAAAACACTATACTTTGCATTCACATTCAAATGAAAATCACTTGAAATTATGAAAAAATAAGCCCCATAAATAGATACACGCAGACTAGTACTAAATAAATAAATAAATTATTAAATTTAAATTTAAATAATATTCGAAAAGTATAAATTATATAATATAAATAAGTATAAAAGTATAACAAGTTTTATTTATATTCTGGAAAATGAAAATCCGCCCAAACTTAACTAACCATTTCTTTTTTTTGTTTTTTTGCTTGTGGGCTGAATATGTTTGGTGGGCTGGACTTGAACAATTAATAAGTCCAAGCCCGAACCTTCAGGGAAATGGAAAAAAAGAAAAAACAAACGAATAGTGGCCAGTAATTTCACACGCCACACATGACGTGTACTTAGAAGATGTGAAAAACATCAAAAAGTGTGGGGATTATTAAACAACGTCTGTCCATTTATTTTTCTCCTTTCTTTTCATAGAATCCCATTTCCTTAAAATTGTAAGGCTACTTCATAATAGATAATAATAGCTACAATTATAAAAATAATATTAACATATAGTAAAATAATCTCTAAATATTAATATTCTATGCTATAAAATTACATCAATATAATTTAAATACATTCCGTTTTACTTTAACTTTATATTTGATTTTACTTTTTAATTATTTTTTTTCTGAAGGTTGAGTGCTAAAATAATATCCATTGCGATTATTTTAGAGAGTGATTTAATTGGAATTAAAATAAAATTAGCCAATTGCATTGAAAAATAGCCAGATATTATACTAATATGTAAATAAAATATAAAAATCATAAAATCAATTTTTAGGAATTTATTGCATTAAAGAGATTAAATATTACTGATTCAATATTATTTATTCGAGCGAATGCTTGTATTGTTATAATCGTTGGTCAAACTGACGGTCGTTGATTTAATCGTGGCTGCTCAAGCAACAGATCATACTTCAAAGTTCAAACAAATTAGACTTTCATCTTCCTTCTTCTGAGGAGCAAATAACAAAGCGGCAATAGGGCGATGTTGTTGTATCGGGAGTTGCTGCGGATTTGCAGAAACGGTGGCTTGTTTGGCTGCCGACGGATTCATGCTTCCTTGCAATCGCCTCATGGCAACTGTACTACTCAAATGGTGATGCAGCACTATCTTTTTTTTATTTTAAACTTATTTTTGTCTTTTCACAGTTTTCTTTTCAAAAACCGCAAAGGAAGTTTCGATCGGATTATTTTGTATGTTAATGGCTTATCAATCGTTACCTTCTCTGTAACCAATGGCAACTGTTTATTCATTTGTTTATTCATTTTGTGTACTTATCTGTACTTTTCTTTACGCCTGAGAGATAATGGAGGTTTAGGGTTTAGTTGACATTGTTTCTGGTGAAGTTTAGGTTTCCAGTAGCAAAGAAACTTATTCATGGAGTGTTCCTGCCTTTCATATCTTTAAACAGCAAATTCATCATCAGAGCACCACCTTTGTTGAGGTTAAGCGTAACGTTCTGCTTTCTTTTGCCACTTCCACATCCCCCATATATTTTCTTGTTTGGTACTGTGGCTATCCACTCAATCGAGATAGATGTACTCTTTCTTTCAGGAGCGTAATGATCCATTTTCACTTGTTGCTGATGAACTATCACTTCTTGCTAATAGGTTGAGGTCAATGGTAATTGCTGAGGTATCTAATTCCTCTTCCTCCTGTTATTTGCCTGAGTTATTTATGCTTTGTGAGAATATTGGACAGCTTTCTCTTTCAATAGTGTGTGTGTGTGTGTGATGTATACCAAAGTTGAATTTCAATTGCATCCAGGTTCCAAAGCTTGCCTCAGCAGCTGAGTACTTCTTCAAAATGGGAGTGGAAGGCAAGAGGTTTCGTCCCACAGTAAGTACAATAATTGTTGTTGCTCGTTCATAATATTTCCTTCACATGTTTTTATCAGTTCTTATAAGTCTAAGTGATCATTGATTTGACTGTGGTACTGGCTGTTTCTTTAGTAATTGAGTCAAAAATTAGTGACACTGATGCTAGTTTCCATTTTTTTTATCCATTCATTTCTTAGAATTATGGAGTTTTCACCTTAGCCATGCAGCTCCAAAATCTTTAGCGCTGTAGAGCTGTTGGAATTATCTACGTATTTTGATCTCTCTGTTCTTGTGTGATATAGAATAAGGGGCCTGTTTTGTGCAGGTTTTGTTGCTGATGGCAACAGCTTTGAACGTGCATATACCTGAACTGGCACCTAATGCTGTTGGAGATGCATTGCCAACAGAACTACGTACAAGACAGCAACGTATAGCTGAGATTACAGAAATGATTCATGTCAATTTCTCATGTTTTTGTATCATTTTTCTCTTCTCAGTTTCTCCTTTTTGTCTCCTTTTATTTTTCTATGGTCAAATGTCATTCTTTATGGAATTGTTTTTATTTAAAGGAGCTTATTGTCGCTTTCCCGAGACTGATGCAATCATTTACAAATCTTAGGTGGCAAGTCTTCTCCATGATGATGTTTTGGATGATGCAGATACAAGACGGGGTATTGGTTCACTAAATCATGTAATGGGCAATAAGGTACTGCTATAATTTTTTACCCTATGATATCATTATATATTTTTGAACAACTTTTTGTGGTAGATATCTAGTTCTCTGAATAATATATACTTCTTAGTCTTCCTGCTTATTTGTGAAAAGATTATTGTAGTGCCTGCAACTCTTTACATATGTTTTCCTTTCTGTATGAATTATGGGTTCTTGAGGAGTTAGGAGGAACAAATCATCATCTTATGACATGTAGTTCCTCATACTACATATTTTTTTGGAGCATCACAACTCTCGTTTTTTTTTAGTTCTTGTTTATGCATGTACTATACAATGGACAGGGATAACTTCTTTCTGCTCATGAAAATCAGATATTGCAGAGCTTTCCAATTTTATGATTTTTGTTTTTGAAAATATGTTGAAATCAAGTGCTACTTGGGAATTCTATCTGTTGTAGAAGAATAAAATTACAAAGGACTCTGTTCTAAGGTTTCCATTCATTTTATTGCAGGTAGCAGTATTAGCTGGAGATTTTCTGCTTTCACGAGCTTGTATAGCCCTTGCTTCTCTGAAGAACACAGAGGTATGCATGTCAGTTCAGGTTTAGCATTAATGGACATCATAACCTTCTTCATCTCTTTATTGAATCCTCAAAACTATTCCTCAATATGTTAGACAACCAGTTATTCATCGTGATAAGAATAGGTGGTGGACATCTAGCATAATGGATTGTCCATCTCTAGTAAAATACCAGCTGTTTTTTACTTTTCTGCAATAGCCAAAATAGTTAAAGTTAATGTCATCATGGTGCTAATTTCACCATACCTTAATTTATCAATCCACACCATCAGTCTGCATTATGAATTGAGAGAGAAAATTACTTGGTAGCCAAATTTATTGAACAGCATAACTTTTGACAAGTCATATGGAATATCTACGTTATATCATTCTTAATTCTACCCCCAAACCCCTTTCGGGCTGGTGGTTTGGGTGAAGGAGCGGAGGAAATGGTAAAGCATTTGCATATACTTCATCTTTTCCTTTGTCATCATCATAACTAGATTTTTGTAGGTTGTTTCGCTATTAGCAACAGTTGTGGAGCATCTTGTGACTGGAGAAACAATGCAAATGACTAGTACATCTGAGCAACGTTGTAGGTATGCTGCTTTACCTTTTCCTTCCATTTGTAAATCGTTGCTTCATATGTTGTCGGGTTGAGGATTTAAACTTGTATTAAATAGAGAACTTGTTAATCTAAAGAGTCTTTTTAACTTTGTTTTGTAAACTTTAAGCACCCTTTCCTCTAACTTCATATAAATTATTTTAGCTTTTTATTTATTTTTTTATTTTTTACTGGGATCCCAGGAAAGCCTAGAAGTTAAAGTGAAAAATTAAAATAGGAATTTATATATGTATTTGCACGAATAGCTGTCTAAAATGCCAGTGAATAAGGCATACTTGAGCTGATTTGCAATTGTACCTGCAATAATTTTTTTTTAAAGTTGATTGGACTATGAAGTTGTTTTTCTCATGCAGCATGGAGTATTATATGCAGAAGACGTACTACAAGACTGCATCTTTGATTTCAAACAGCTGCAAGGCAATAGCTCTTCTTGCCGGGCAAACAGCGGAAGTTGCAATGTTGGCTTTTGAGTATGGGAAAAATCTGGTTTGTAAATTCCTTACTAGGTCCTTGATTTACCAACTACATAAAATATCAAGCTTTTTGGTGGATTTTTCTTTAAAGGTCAATATATTTGCAAAGTTAGTGAACTTGTAAATCAGATAGAACAACCATATATTGTTTATTAGTGGTGGGAAGTGCTTAAGGCATTATGAATGTTTTTCTTAGGTTCTAGTTTCTAGTGAAACCCAGCTTGGTGAATCCATTTTAATTTGAATCTCTCTAGTCAATGTCTCTCTTTTGCACATTGCAAAATGGAACACAGTTCAACACTCTTCTTTTTAATGTGTTGTGAAAAGTTATTTGCTTATTGCATAAGTTGATGGTTGGGGTCTCATGCTGCAGTTGTTGGTATCTTAATTACTGTTGGCTGGACTTGCTCCCGTTTGAACCTTTTTTTTTTAAGTTGGTTCATTTTTCTGAACTGGACCAGTTTATTTTTTCAGGGATTGGCATTTCAGCTGATAGATGACGTTCTCGATTTCACTGGCACATCAGCTTCCCTTGGAAAGGGTTCATTATCTGACATTCGCCATGTAATTCATCTATCCTTCATATTGCATCCACATTTTTGTTAAATCATAGCCATGTGTTTATAAATTTGGTAAATTTTGTAGGGAATAGTGACAGCTCCAATATTGTTTGCCATGGAAGAGTTCCCTCAATTGCGAGCAGTTGTTGAACAGGGCTTTGACAAGCCTGAAAATGTTAGAATTGTAAGTATCTAGTAATTTTATCTAGCATTAGTATGAAATACTTATCTAGAAAATGTGAATAGCTCGCGTTACTATTAATCTATCCTAATGCTGTAAGCTCTTCAGGGAACCTGTGAAATTCTAATTTTTCTTCATTATCTGAATCTGTATTGGTGAAAGCATTTGCATTCTAAAATCTCATGATGAAGTCTTGCATGCTATTCCATTATTCATTAGATGAAGTTGACCCTTGAGGCTTTAACATCATTTCCTTTGAGATTGTGTATTTTTAGTTGACGCTTAAAATGAAATTTTTGATTCCATGTTATATTTTCAATTCTTTTATGCTCTTAGCAGTTTTTCATGCACGCTAGTCATATTTATTACCAAATATAGGATGTCTAATGTAGCTCCATCAATTTGCAAGCAGTTTTAGACTATAATGCATTTTCCATTTTGATTTCTACAAAAATCACGACTTTGAATTTTGATTCCATTTTGTGTTTGATCACTGTTCCTCAGTTGTTTGTTTACCTGAGAAGTACAACTGATTATCTTCACGGAAGACGTAGCAGTAACATTTTGTTTCTTGGTCCAAAGTTATATCCACTGATTGTTTCTACTTCTGCACTCATAGTGATTTGTTTTTTATTATGAATTTCATCATGAATGTATACACCATTGGATCGACTACCTTATATGAGATTATCTGTATTTGGAAAATGCAGGCCCTGGAGTACCTTGGAAAGAGCCGCGGAATACCAAGGACGAGGGAGTTAGCTGCCAAGCATGCTAATGCTGCTGCAGAAGCTATTGATTCTCTTCCTGAAACCGATGATGAGGAAGTAAGGAAGTCAAGGCGGGCGCTAATCGATCTAACTCAGAGAGTGATCACAAGGAATAAGTGATGGAATATTTTTCTTTTTCTTTCTTTGTTTCTTCGTCTGTAGAAATTATCGTTCATGTAGGGCAAGGGTCAATCTACCCTTTCCTTTTATCTTTTATTCAATCACATTGATTATCATTCAAGATAGTTATTTTTGGATGGACCTGATTATAGTAAATTATATACATCTCTTTACGCAAGGGCAACGAAATAATGTTTTATTCAAATAAACGTTCTACTCAAATGACTTTGTTTCAGCTCTTTTGCTTCATTATATGAATTGGTACTGGAGGTATTTATGTGAGGGAAAATTGCATTTTTGTCCTTATATTTGGACATAATTAATTATTTTATCTTTGTATTTTAAAGATTACATTATTTTATTCTTATAGTTTGGATCTGTTAAATGAAATTATCCTTCCGATCTAAGTAATTAAGTGTTAGTGAAATTACAAGACTAATCCTATATGCCAATGGATTAAAAGGGAAAAAAAATTCTATTTTCGCCTCTACATTTTGATAATTAGCTATTTTGTTCTTGCATTTTAAATATTTCTCAAAAAAATATAAAGACAAACTATAAGGATAAAATAATGCAATTTTTAAAATACAAGAATAAAGTCTATAATATAGGAATAAAATTGTATTTTCCCCTTTATTTAAATTTTCTGTGCATCATTTTATCTTGTCGTTTTCTAGGAAGTGAAAAATGATTTCTAACATTGTTGTGCAAGTCAATCTGATAGACAGGTGGTCTGAAAGGGGAAAATTGATCTGGTAAAAAAAAAAAATTGTACGAGTCCAAATGTAACTGCTATCAACAATACTATCGTCTCATGTTCATATTATTTAGCTTTTTAATGATGGAAGAGAAAAGCTAGTTAGGCATCAGATGAACATACAAAATTCTCAAATACAAAGATCTCATGCACTTTACCATCTGACAACAGATGCTTTACGTGCATTCATTTGTGAGATATTTGACAATCAGCTTCATTCTTCGAATATCACATCCAAGCTTCTCGAAACTGTATACAAAAGGAGAGATCCTGAATTGTCTAGGAGTTAAAAGAACACATCTTGGGAGATGAATGCAGCCCAAGCATCCTGTAATTGTACGTTACAAGTTATTACCCTTTTAATCAGCTTCAGAAATGTTTATTTTTATTAGATTTTTTTCTCCTCCTACAGAAACAACTTTTAGGAAAAAGTTACTTGAGATTTACCTGGAGAATGGAAAATGCCTTATCTGCGACATACTTCTGTGGAAGTGTAGCTCCTCTCTGTTGCAATTTATCAGGGTGGAGACATAACCTCGCTTTCTGATAGGCCTTTTTTACTTGTGAGCTTTCAATTAGGCTTGTTAAAGGAGTCGCATACCAACCGCTGTTGGGCCATAGAATCTGAATTCAATACCGATCAAACAATGCATGCAGTCAAAGGAGTCATTACCCATATTCAGTAACTAATGTGGATTTTTTTCTTTTTTCTTTTTTTAAATTATAATGGCTAAATTAAAGACCTTACATGATGCAATGTTGAAAGAAGTAAACGGATATTAGTCTCCTTGCCAGCTGACCATAACCTGATGTCTTCATCCAACAGCTCCATCTCCATCTGTAGTTTTTGCAGGAGACGAAAATAAAAACATCAATCAAAGCTCAGTTTCATTTGCAGTTTAGATGTTTTCAAGCTTTTTAGTCCATTGATCTGATAGGATCGAGAGCTTACATCTTTTTCTGATTGTTCTGTTTCTTCTTCACTTCTCCATTTCTTTAGCTCTTCTTCCTGCAAAAGTAGAGCGAAAATATATTATCAATATCTTTTTCATTTTTATTATCATTTACACTCTCAGAACAATACTTTACCGCGGGAGATTGCATTATTTCTACAAATTCTTGGGCCTTTGGTGTTTCTCCAAAATTTTGATCAACTTCTAATTTGTCAGCAGAATGATCTTCCTTCTGTTGTCTGTCAAAATTTTGTGACTGAAACTTCTCTTTAGCCCATGCAATTGCTTCATCAATAGAAACTGCTTCGCCAGACACTTCTCTATGATCAGAATTAATCTCAATAACATAGGAACTCATGACTTCATCTTCCTCTTGTTCCATTTCCTCTTCTCCCACTGTATTACAAGACTGTGTTGCCTCTGGTTCTTGACAAAGTGAAGACAAAGGAGATGAAGGTGAATTGAGTTCTAAATCATCCACTGATACTTTAATGCTCCTATACGAATTAGGTTCAAGACTGATGGTTTCCGGGGATGAGACCTGCCGCGAAATTTTAACATAGGAGTTTCTGAAATTATTGTCATTGTATTCATTTTCCATGTAATAACTATCAGCGCAGGAACTACTATTGCTTGGAAAAGATAGTCCTTCATTTTTCCTAAATTGTTCTTCAGGTCTTGTAGTGGTGGAGTTCCACCTACATGGTACATTGATTGGCCTGTAAGAAGATTAAAATCTAAGCTCTCCCCACTTACGGAATACAAGCAATAGCTATCAGTCATAGAAAAGATCATATATTTGATTCATCTTGAAATGAATGTAAATGGAAATGGATGTTCAGGATTTAGATCATAATACTCGTATTCTAATTATATTTTTAAAATATCTAAAACTATATATATATAGTAAAATTAATTCCCAGGAATTTCCAAAAAGTTGGAAAATTGTGGTATATAACAAATTAGTTTTCTGAAGATAAAAGAGAATTAATTATTGAACACAAGGGAATCCTGAATGATTTGAAATGGCCTGTGGAGCCTTAGCTACCCCACAAAACCATGTGAAATATTATCTCCAAGAAAATCTATCATATAGTGTTCTTCTCTTTGTTTAAAAGCATCCCATAGATATGAAATAAAACTGTAGTACTTCAATTATGATTTTTTCTTTTTCCGGGATAATATTCTGGTAAAATTCTACTAACACGGGCGACTTTAAATTTCAAAATTATGAATATACTGACTTTGTTTTAACGATTTCAAGAATTCGTAAAAAACTTGAAAATTAAGGGGACAAGAATTGAAAATATCTTCTAATTTTGGGGAAATTACAAGGTCATAAAAGTCAAATTGACCAATCTCAATTGAAAAACAGTTATCGTTGTGTCGTATGTGTACCTGAGCTTTGAAGCAAAAGAATACAACGCCACATCATCGCCGGTCACGGCCCTCCGGTGAGGACTCAGCTCCTCAGAACTCAGCACCGATGACGAGTTCGACTTCGATTTAGCTTTGGAATTGTGCCCTGATCTCTCTCTCGACCTCCGTCCCTCTTCCCACCCGAAAACATCACTATAGAATCCTTCACCTTTTGCTGGGATCCTGAAAGCCGGCAAGCTCCGTCCACTACTCTTCTTATCCACTGATGAAAAGAACTCCGGCGGCCGAAAAATCTCCTCGTAGAAAGAAGTAGATGATCTAGTAGTAGTGAAGTCGCCAGAGAATTTGCGGGACAGAACACTCCGTGGTGGCCCGCCAAAAACATCGGCGAAGTCTTCAGGGTCAAGAGCTTCCATGGAACGCCGAGTATGGCCAGCCGCCGACGTGTCTTCCATTGAACGGCGACGTGGACGGCTCGGCATTCCCATCCGCATTCTCCACGATTCGTCCATATGGCTTCTTCTGACTAGCTTAGACCTTAACAGGATTTATAAGCCAACAATAAATGTATATATATATATATATGGAGTTTTTTCTAGTTATTGCTACAAATATATACACACATACATACCATACATATGGGAAAGGCAGCTTTGAGGAAAAGGAGGTATAACTTCTTAATTTCTATTCATTTATAAATAACCATTTTCGCTAATTGAATATGAATATATATATAATGATATTGATAATGATATAAACTGAGAGAGATATACACGGAGGAGTGGGGAAATCATCATCAAAGCTGGCACTCCCATGTCTACCTGGAAAGCTGTATTTGGATGGAGAGAAGAGATTCAGTCCCCACACAGAAACATGATGTGGGTATTTGCCTTTTTGGATGATGGAGGTGTATGAATTTTCTTTTTCTTTTCAACTTTGTGCATGGGATTTACTTTGTTCTTGTTTGCTAAAGATGAAGGGGAAAGAAAGGAAAAGGAAAAGAAAAGTATATACATATATAACTTAAATCCAAAAAAAAATTTATTTTAATTAATTGTAATAGCCGTGCAGGCAAGCTTAATTTGGGAGATACCAACAAGGTGTATATATATATTCCGGAAAGCACTCTTCACTGCAATCACTCTAAATCTTTAAGATTTATGACCTCATCTTCATCGTTAAAAAAAAAAAAAAGGCTTCGTTAGGAGGTATCTCATGGAGAAGTATATATATAACTGTGGGTTGCTTTCTCTCTCCTTTTTTGGTTACAATTTTCTTTTCTTTTCTTTTCCTTTCCTTTCTTCATTGAAACACAAAAACTAAGCATGTAAATATATGGAGCGACTGATTCTTGCTTTCTTGATAGCCCCTCCTTATTTTTTTTATTTTGTGTAAATTTTTGTCTTTTTTTTGTTAAATAAATAGTAGATCTATGCCTTAGATTTATATTATTTATGTTTCTGCTATTTTTTATAGTTTATCTCTATTTTGCGTAGAGTCTGTGATCCCATTTCTTGTGGAGTATTTATTTTATTTTTTTGGATTTGTTTGTTTTATTTGCACAAATGTGATGATCTATTATATTACTGTTTTAACATTAGTTGTGGCTTGGACTATTATATTTATTCCAATTTTCAATCAATTAATTAAGTTAGAGGAGAAGGCGTACTATTCAGTGAATAATAGTAATAATGAAAAAAAGGTGCAAATGTTTGAATAGATGTGATTAAAGTTAAAAGGGAAGTCAAGAAAGCAATTCCCATGTCTTCTTCTTTATCCCCTTTCAGCTTTTTGTTGAATCCTCAGCAAATCGATAACAAATCTTTCTTTAACAATGGATTTTTTTTTTTTTTTGGCATTGGATCGAAAGAAATTTTATATTAGTGAAATTCGAATTTTAATATTTACATAAGAATATAAATATAGACGCGAATGTTACCACTTCATAAACAGTAATTTCAATAATTTTTTTTTATCATTTTAAAGTTCGTGATTGTTTCTTTAATAAGTGCTTTTATAATTTAGCGAAAGAGGGGAAGAAACCCTAGCTAACAAGGATATAGAAATGAAATTCAATCAAAGCAATGAAAGTTTGGACACTCTAGTATGACTTACCTAATATGAAACGTTTACAGTATGCATAGTTACACATGAAAAGAAATAGAGGCACAAGAAGGCACTCAAAGAAATAACAAACAACACAAGACAATATTGCTTAATTGGTATATGTCAAGCCACTAAAATCTGCTTGCTGCCTGCCATTTTCACCTCTATAATTGACCCCCTACAACCTTACCTACTTGCTACTTGATGTCATTTGCTCATGTTTTTATGCGAAAGGCTTGAATTGTCATCAACATTAATCTAGGTATATGTAAAGGGAAAATTAAGAGAACGAAGAAGTTATTCAAAATAGCTCAGTCTAATAATTAAAGCACAATGGATAGTAGTGATTTCAGAATCAAATTGTGGAGCTGACATCTTAGAAAGAGTTTTTAACATAATCGCTCTCTAGCCCCCCGAAAGGGGTCGGTCTCTCATATAACCGTTAAATGGCAAGTGGGATTAGAAAAAAAAGAAAAGAAAGATAAGAGTTTTTGAAAAATTTATAAGGTGACATAATTGCCATTATTGTTGATACTATTAGAGAAAAAAAAAGAGCAGCAAGTATGGATACTAAAATTGGCTGCAATGAATTGGATATAGAAAGGGCAGGTGAAGGAAAGGATTTGGTTGATAACTGAAGAGGGGACAATGCATGCCCTAAATTGATTGTTATAAAAAACAAAACTTTATTCCTCACCTCTCTACTTTCCAACAAAGATGATCATAAATCTTTCAACCAAAGATTATTATCATCAACACACACACAGAGACTAATAATGGTGGTGCCAATAGAGAATAGAAAATTTGAAAAGAAGGTGAACAATCCTACTAATGATTACAAATTAAGAGATAATCCAACAAAAAAATCTTTTAATTTTTAAGGGTATTGTCGTCCATAAACAAACTATAGGCAACTATGTTGCTCTTTGTGGTGGGGGAGGGGGACATAGTTGAAAAGAAAAGTTTTTCTTTTTCAAACGAGTATAGAATTTGATTAAAAATTAGTTAATTAATTATTATTAGTAGTAGTATTTTGTATTCTAATGGAGGGCACATATGTATTAAAAAAATAATTACATCTAATCATTGTTAGCCACACTCTAAAAGAACATCAACAGTCAAATTTTGAATTTGACTTAATTTAAAGATTGCAAATATTTTATTTTATTTTATTTTTCAGAAAATTAAGGAGATAATATTTTTTTTTCAATTTTATCCTTATTTTTTTATATGTTTACTTAATAAGCATCAATTATTTGAACGTTCGTCTGTCTCATAATTTTTATTTTAGTTTTATTTTTCATTTTTCTCAAACTATAGTCCTATTTCAATTTTTTAGAAGAAAATAATTTTTAGATTTTTTGTTTATCCCTATTAAATGTGCATTTATATAAATAAAGTGTGTTATTGCTACCCCAATATTAGCCAATTTATAACTTTGTATTAAATAAAATTAAGTTTTTATAAGCTTTTAAAAATAATTTAGTATGAAACATTTAATTATAATAAAATAGTATGGATAACTTAATAATTAATATAATCTTATATTAATAAAAAAAACTAAACAAAAATTATAACCATACTAATAATTAAAAAATATGATTTATATATTTATTTCTGAAAAACTAGAATTAATCATTTAAAAAAAAGATGAGGACCTATATATATATTATTAACTAAAATAATTGATGAATTATCATTTTCAAAATCATTCTATATACAGATTATATTGATCTAATAATGAAGGATCTAGAAGTATTACAGACCTATGTATAAAGTGCATTGATAGTGATATGGCACATTAAGATGGAACTTTTATGCATTGATAGAGAGACTCATGTACAGAGATACTTGAATAAAAACAAACATGAATATGGACCATGTTGAAATCCTAGAAGACTTATTAAATGAACATGAATTTATTTATTTATTATTTTTGAATAGTTGTTCAAAAGGAAATTTAAGGTTGCTTTGCATGAAATTACAAAATCCACAGCAAGACATTGATAATCTGCCAAATATATGTAAATGTTCTTGTTGAACACAGAAATAATTTAGAACAAAGGGTTGCTAGAACAACTAGATACACTGCATCCAATTGTATTTATATATTGTTATTTTGGAATTCTTCCTAATCAAAAATCATATAATATGATTAGTTTGATAATGATATTTTATTTTTTCTTTACATTTTTTCAGGGCAGAACTAGGTGGGTAAGGGCGTCATAATTATGTTTTACGGTTTTGATTCGATTTAATTTGTAGAATAGACTATAATGATGAACTGACATGATTTCAATCAATCTGGTTTAGTTTTTTCGTTAAATCGATTTCTTTTAATAAAAATTCTAAATTCGATTTTATCAACAAAATCAAATTATCTCAATTTAGTTTAATTTTTATGCTAAATTTTCTTTTTATGTAAGGGTGATTCAATTTAGTTGGGTTCAACTAAATACTCCCTTGTATTTTCAAATTTCTCAAAATCAATTTTTCTATACATATTATCTTTTCATTTTTAATATATATATATATATTTACAACATAACAATCTTTAAGAAATCGTTGGGTCGGCCATAAAGCAGACAAGTTTGAAGGTTGCAAATGTACCTTTCAACATAAGATACCATTTCATCTCTTGAAAACAAAAGCAAAACTAGTAAAAGCCTTCCCATTTTCCTGCTTTCTTTCCATATTCTTTGGCTTCTGATCGGATGAGATGCTCTTAATATTGTTATAAATAAATCAAAGAACAACGAAGCAGAACATGCCACCATTATACGTTACTTGGCACTCAGCAACAGTTCTAACAAGAAATGGCCAACTTGTCTGTCATAATATTGCTTCCTTTCTTTTCTGCTAAATCTTAATTTCTTGACCCTGCCTGCCAGTTGTGATGCAAAACTTTTTCTTGAGAAGCTCTTGTTCCTTTCTTTCTTCAAGACATGTCCCAATCTCCATTTTGGTTTTTTTCCAATTTGAAGGTCGAAGTATTCTTGAGCTATACCTTATGCATTAATCAACTCTAACTAATTAATCTCCTCTCATACAATAGATCGCGAAAGAAAAGTGTTTCTAAATTTGTACTATTCATTATCTAAATATATGATTAAAATTATTAATCACATAATTCTCTAATTTACTAGGTTCGGATTAAATTTTGTTCGCACCAGATCAATTCATTAGTAGGTATAATGTTCGGTGAATATTTGCTCGAACCCACAGCATTAGGATCAATTCTGTTGGCATTTAGTCTACTCAATAAAGGTAAAATCCTTTGGAAAAATTTACTTTATAGACGAACATGTATGCTACTGTTTTGTTTTTTTATTTTAGAGGTACTGCATATCAGGTTTTCTTTACTTAACATTCTGTTTGAATGTTTGGGAAAAGTCTATTGACTTGGGTGTAACCCTAGAGTTTGTTAATATTTTTCTGATTAATTAATTGATAAAATAATTCTCTTTGCTGATAAAAAAAATTACTTCATACATGAAGATCAAACTTTTAACTTCGTTGCAATGTAATTAAGAATTGAACATCTCATATCAAAAGTCATGGATAAATTCATTTTCACTTTTAATAAATGCTTCAACTATAACATAAAAATGGAAAATTTTTCTTTTAGTTCGACTTTTCACCCTTTTGAAGCCGGACCTTATGTGTAGAAGAGTGAAATAAATTATTTTAGCCAAAAAAAAATACAAAATCATGCATATGAATACACGACTATTTCTCAAAAAGAAAAAAAAAATACATGACCAACGGCATATGTATTGATCTCCATACTCGGTTTTGTATTTGGAAATAATTTCACTGAAGAGAAAAAGTTTAACATTAGCTTAGTTTTCCGGCCAACTCGGTAGATTCCCGACCAGGCAGATATAGTATTCAGTGTTTCTGCTTATATATATATAACCAACTTCAATGACAAAATCCAGTTGAAAAAAATAATTTTATCTGTCTCATTGAGTTGAAGAACACTCGAGACCTGAAAAGAAATGTAAATCTGGACCATATTTTGTCCAATTATAAAGCACGAAACAAGCTATCATGCGTGTGTATATATATATTGGTAGAATCAAGAGGTGTAATCCATCATCGGACAATAGAGCATAAAGGTTTTCGGTCCATCCAGAAGATAAAACTGTCCCTTTACCAGGACTGAGTTAGGTTCATTACTATTCTAACCACCACTATTAATGTCTATCAGTTCAGGTAATTGAGTTTAATTATCATTTCCAAGAAGAGTGCACGAAGTGATCTAATAATGAAGGATATGGAACTATAGACCTATATATAACGTGCGTTGACAGTGATCTGTGACATTGAATATTAGTGCATTGGTGGAGATTCACTTGAATGAAAACAAACAGATACGAATATATAGACCGTTCTGGAACCATTTTAGAATGTAGACAAGTTTAAATGAACTTTCTTTTTAAATGATGAGGTTTAAGGCTCACAAGTCGGATGGTTGCATATGCATATGTGCCTTTCTTATTGGCTGATATAAAAAAGAAAAAAGAAGTAAAATTCTTTCCCAGTTAATTTCCTTTTTTCTTTTCATATTATTTGGCTTCTAATCAGATGAGATGCTGTCACTGTAAATAAGCGAATGAACGACGAAGCAGAAAATGTCACCATATTATGACTTGGCACTGAGCAATTGCTATAAAGTTGCCTCCACACGATCAACTAGTCATCAATCCGAGCTGCTAAATTATCCTCAGATCATGGAAACCAGAAGCAGTTATTGCTTTTCCTAACCTGTCAATGGTAATCATGCGGCAGAATATATTAATATTTAAAAAAAAAAATGGACTGGACTTGCCTATATATTTTCTGAAAAAACCAGCGTAAAAACCCACTCAAAGACTGAAACTTGCAGGCAGATAAAAAAATAAAATGTCGATTAGGTATGGTCTAATTAGTCTTTCTATCTATGGTAGAAGATATAAGGAGTAAAAAGTCTCGAGTTTAAGTCATTTTCAACACAAAGATTGTCACCAATTTGGTGAATGAAAAGGAAGGACTGTTCCTTATAATATATAGTCCAAAATGTTATTCCGGTTCATTGGGTCTTCTATGTATTAAAAAAAAAAGATAAAAAATGAGAGAGAGATTATTGTATATGAAAATTTTGCTAAATTTTAGAGAGTAAGAGTAAATGTTAATTTCTTGAATGATTTTTAGAAAATCAAGAGACAAATTTTGGGTTATTAGCAGTTGTGAAAAAAGCCTTAGAGACAGAACCTAGAATACGCTATACCAGTAGCTTTATGAACAATACAAGCATGAAGCTCCGAAAGACAATCTAAAAGAACATGAACTCTTAAACTGAGAGAGAAAGCTAAACTTCCTAGTCAATCCGCCCAAATGTTAGCCTCTCTATATACATGAGAAAACATAACATTCTCACATTCCTGCATGGGTTGCCTAATAGCATTAACAAAATGCTGAAAACCTAATGGAGTAGCCACCACACCCTTGAGCATCTTCACAACAAGTTCACTGTCTCACTCCACCTGCAAAGCACTAATGCCATACCTCTTAGCCAACCTCAAACCTTTAAAGATACCCATAATTCTGCCAAAGGGACTGAAGAAACACCTAGATTGGCTGAGAAGCCTGTCACCCACCGAGCATGCACCCCTGATCCAACCACCTGCACAAGCTTTGCCATTTTTTCACCGCCCCATCCGTGTTAAGTTTGAAGAAACCCGATGGTGGAGGCCACCTAGTAACCCATTACTGCGATTTCGCAGGCCTCTCAACGTGATTCAAAACCCGCATCTTAAAGATACCGGAGACCTCCAAAGCATATCCACGAATACTATTGATTAAAGAAACTGCATTACGAGTATCTCCTGAAAAGGGAAATTTGTTCCTATACCCCCAAAGCTTCCAACATGCAACAACGAACATTAAAGGCCAACTAACACCATTGTCACGACGCAATGACTCCATAAGATTATTGTTGAAGCGTAAGTAATCTCACATCTAATAAATACAAACTAAGTAAATGTTATATAACGAAAAAGGTGAATAGAGCAAAATGATTTAAGCTATTTTGTGCTGAAGATAAATCCAACTCATTATAAGCTCAATATTAAATAATTACTAATATTAAAGGTGATATAATAATAATTACTAATACTACTGTGAGTTGCTGTATCGATTTGAGTCATCATATGCTTGTCAACTTCCATACTGAATAATACAAACTAAGTAGTCATTTTATTTTAAAAGTAAATCCCACCCATTATAAACTCAATTGATACTACTTCAATTCACGAGAAAAGGAGTATGGGTCCAGTCGGCAGGTTTTTCTTCGTCCCTGGGAGCCAGACACCCCGTTGACCCTATTAACTCCAAACTTTATTTCATTATTTTGGTTATATAAATATATATTTATTTTCTTTTCATTCACGTCTGCTTTGTATTTATCTATTTTTTACTTAACATTTTAATTAAAAAGACACTCCATTAAACATATTAGTTGTAAAATTTTCATAAATTTCTTTTAAACAATCCATAAAAAAAAACTCAAATGAAATTATAAAATTATGAAAAAAGAATATTTCTAAATTTCCCCAAAAAGAGTTAACAATATTTTGTTTTTATGATGTAGAATTATAATAAAATAAAAATTTTTGCAATTTTATTTTGTAATGGAGACTTATTGCTCTATTGGGAAAACTTGCAATTCTATGTTTAAGTATATCATTTTTCTCTTGTACTCATTCAATAAGGGTGTTTGACTGAATATATTCCCAATTGAGTTAAGTTTATATATTTAGAATTAAGTTTACATGTTTAATGAAGAAGTGATGGAATGCAATAATAATAAAATCAAAACATATATCTTTTGGTACTATCACGGTATCTCCCCACGGCCGGAAAATAATTATGTTGAAAACTCTTTCTAAATTCTTTATAAGGTGTCGACTTCGCTAAAAATATTTTTATTATAATAATTATGCTAAAAATACGATTATTCAATGTATAGCGAATAAACCAATAATATATAAGAAAAAAATAGCAAAAGCTTTTAATTATTTTAAATAATATGGAGTAACTCCCTAATAATTTAGATAGTTGTTTCGCACCAACAACAATGAACCGGTAACTGGTATAAACCCGTGAAACCAACGTTCCCTTAGTAATAAATAATTTCAGGTCAAGCGCATTGTAAATGGGAAGCGGACACGTGAACAGAAGCACCGCCAACCGCCATAACCGTTAAATTTCGCGGGTGACATCTCTCACGAAAATTCCCTAGCCATCAAAGATTCCCCTCCACGTTGTGTGTACGCGACTCAGGTCTCTCTTTCTCTCTTTCGCTACACCGCCCCGGAACGCCTTTCACATTGAAGTCAGAGAGACTCTCGATTTTGCAATGACGTCTCACAACCTGGTCAATGGCGTCGCTACCAATGCTTCATCTGCTGCTAATCATGATGGCGATATTAGATCGGCTCTCATATTTCTCGGTACTGGTTGCTCCAGCGCTGTCCCCAACGCAATGTGCCTTATACAGCCCTCTGATCCTCCTTGCCATGTTTGTTCTCAGGCACTCTCGGTTCCACCGGAGCAAAACCCTAATTACAGGTTCGATTTTCCTATTTTAATTGCTCCGTTTTCATTTTGAATAAGATACTCTATTTGTAGTTTCAATCAGAAATGTTTCTTTTGTCCTGTGTTTGGTTGTTGAGAAAATTTAATTAATAGAGATCATATTATTTTTTTTATGCGAAACAAATTACACATTTGGATATTCATTTATTTCTCTTCTTACTATTATTTTTTATTTTTTTTTAATATTTATAGGTGTAATACGTCTCTGCTTATAGATTATTGCCAGAGTGATGAGAGACATAGCTATATATTGATTGATGTTGGGAAGACGTTCAGGGAGCAAGTACTTAGGTGGTTTACTTTCCACAAGATCCCTCGTGTGGATTCTGTGAGTCGTCTTTCTTCTTCATTGCACTCTTTGTTAATCATTTATACACAACCAAAACGTTCTTGTTCTCTCATTAATGATTCATACATCAACCAAAACTCTCTTCTACACTGATGAAAGCATTTTCTCATGTTGGTTAGATAGAGTAGTCGTACATGTTTCTATAAAAAAATTGGATTGATTTGAAAAAATTGTCATTTGGTCTTCTTATACGATTGGGTTGAGTTCAAGTTATGGAGAAAGATAAAGACTAATGAGAATGTCGAGATGGGTAGCAATGTTAGTTAACATTGTTATTATCGTAGAATTTGGTCCTTGATGGAGAAGGATTTAGAAGGAATAAAAGTTGTGGCAGCTCTAAGCGGTTAATTTTCAAGCCTTCATTTAGTTTTAGTTCAGCCTTTTACTTTTAGAATTTCATAAATTGAATGGTTTGTGTGAACATTTTTGCAAATTCCAATATGTGAGTCTGTATGTGAAGCCTAAACTGTGATCTCTGCTATTGAAATTCACACAATATGATTTTTCCTAGGTGGGAATGAAGAATATTAAGGGAAAACTTAGCAATGGGAAGCTGACCAAAAGTAGTTGGTTGCTTAGGTAGCCATGGTCGGCGAGATGAGAAGCAATAAAATGGGGAAAAAAAAAAAACAGCCTCATAAGATTGTCAACTCTCTGCATTAATTATAATGCACTATCAATCTGTTATTATATGTGTTTATCGGCACAAGCATACCCCTAAATGTTGATAGATTGCCTTTTTGAGAAATTTCAACATCCTTGAGTTGCCGCCTTCTGTAATTTCCATGTCAGATTTTTTTTCTTTTCATTATGACTGACGAGGGGGAATACTTTGTAAGAATACAAAATCAAACAGTCGGTTTTCATAATATCCCATGATATCATAAATTTAAGGGGACTTTATTCCACGTGGTCTTGGATTTGTGAATCATGCTTCTGCTGTCAAACATGTTAGCATTTCTCATTTTGCTTCATGATTGGTCTGCCCCCTTCTGGTAGTATTAGTAACAATTTTTTTTATGAATTGCAGATTATTTTGACTCATGAACATGCTGATGCAGTTCTTGGCCTTGATGATATACGTGCTGTGCAACCATTTAGTCCTACAAATGACATTGATCCAACTGCCATCCACCTAAGTCAATCTGCCATGGATAGGTAATTTTCTTTCCTTTTCAGCTATGCATACAGCTTTCAACATTTTGCTCAATCAATATTTAAACTATTCGATTTTCAGAATATGCATTTGTAGTGTAATAATTATGACCATGTTGCTTGATCTGCTTATGATATTGTGCTGATGAGATCTGCAATCATAAATTTAGGCTCCCTTTTGTTCCACCAAAGAAAAAAAGAAGAAAAATTCCTAGGTAATAGTCGCTGTAATAGTCAGTGCTGTTGAACATACATCTTTAACATCTGGAATCTGAGTTGACTTATATGAGGCCATTAATTAAAGCTTGAAGTTCCTTGGATCTCCAGCTTTACTTTATGTATTAAATTGTTTCACGGGTCAGTATGAATAACTCACATGATCTAAGTAGAAACTTTATGGCTGAATTATAAAGATACTGTCAGATCTCTGCTGGTTTGCTGATAATCATCAGATTATGGAGAACAAGGAAACCTTATCATATGTTGAACTCTCAACCATAGAACTTTTATCTTTAGAATTCATGCTTTTTTTAAAAAAAAATTACTCATGCTTTTTGAACTGTCAAGTGTGATCCAACTCATAACACTGCATTGATATCTGCTAAAACTTTTGAAAACAGCATTGCAGTGAAATTTCCTTACCTGATAAAGAAAAAATTAAGGGAAGGTCAAGAAATAAGACGGGTGGCACAGTTGGATTGGCAGATAATTGAGGAAGACTGTCAGAGACCATTTGTTGCATCAGGCCTGCAATTTGTTCCTTTGCCAGTTAATTAGTTTCCTTAAATTTCTGTTGAAGATATTGTCTACATTTACATACACAGAGAGACAAGCAGATGGTTCATACACATGCCCTTGTTTCTTATGTTTGTTTAATAATGTAGGTGATGCATGGAGAAGATTATGTTTCTTTGGGTTTTCTCTTTGGTGAAAAAAGTAGAGTAGCTTATATATCTGATGTTTCACGTTTCCCTGCAAGTACAGAGTACGGTGAGTCTTAATCCGTTCATCTTTCTGATGGTAATTAATTTTTATGCATATTTTACCCCATTTCCATCTTTTCTGAGATTTTTAATTCCTGTGAAATGAGCAAAGATTCTTTTCTCATTATTTGCTATTGTTTTTGTATAAGATGGAGGATTGTTTTATGGAATCATATCACATTTTTTGTAATTTTTTTTCCCTTTCATTTAATAAATCTTTCTTTTGGCAGTGATTTCAAAAGCTGGGGCTGGGCAGTTGGATCTTCTTATCTTAGACACATTGTACAAGGTAAGTCACCAAAATTATGTTTAATTGTACTTCCTCAATTGACCTCAATTGTTTCAAAGGAAAGAAGATCTATTAGCAGCATAATGATTAGGGGTTCCCATATGCTGATTTATCCACATGTACCCATGCCTAACAAAATTCAGCAGAATATGCGTGAGGCACCTGGAAATGAGCATGTATTGAATTATTGACATGTTTCACACAGATATATAAACATGAATTCTCTAATAAGCTCTAACAAGGCCAGCCATTAGCTATAAGTCTCACTTCCTCACACTCAGTGGACTATTCCATTTTATCCTTCTTTCTGATACTCTAGATTAACTTAAATTCTTGAAATTAAAACTGTAGAAAAAAAGCAGTCATTCTAAGGGAACAACCAGTGCAATTCTTTCAAATAAATAAATTAATGGATCATTCACCTAGAATATTAGCATTCATTTATGAGACAAAAGCTGTCGACCAAATCCATTTTATGGACTTTCTAATTTTTGCAAGGAAGCATTATGATCAGTTGATATGTTTTGAATAACAGAACTAAAGCTTAAATAGAATTTAAGAATGACATAGTTGGTTTCTCAGGTAGGCCTTTCTCTTGTATGCATACCATCTTTTGATCAATGAATTTGGCGGTGTATGGGCCCTTGGACACTTTGAGAAACCTCCTTTTTTCTGTCCTCCCCCTTATGCCACTGACAACACATGTTTAGGCAATTTTCAGTTGCCATTCTGCTTTTCTATATGTATATAATTTCCTTGAATCACTGAACTTCTGCTTGCCTTTACTCTGCAGAGTGGCTCCCATAATACCCACTTCTGCTTTCCTCAGGTTTGTCTCTATTTGTCCATTGTCTTTCATCTTTGGAAGGTACTGTCACTCATTCTGCTAATATGCAGACCCTTGAAGCTGTGAAGAGATTATGTCCCAAGCGAGCTTTTTTAATTGGAATGACTCATGAGTTTGATCATCACAAGGACAATGATTTCCTAATGGAATGGTCTAAAAGGTATGTACTTTTCTTGACTTGATGATCTTGCTCTCATTGACGTAGTGAATTTTTGTTGACAGTGTCCGTGTTTTGGCTGTGGACGAGTGCAATAGATCATATCAGTATAGTTTAAGGATTTAATATTGTGTTTTATTTCATCAGAATTCTTCTTTTTCTATCATTGTTACCTTTGTCATTGTTTGCATGCAGGGAAGGAATACCGGTGGAGCTTGCACATGATGGTATGAGAGTTCCTATAGACTTATAGTAAGGTAAACCCAACTCTTGTTATGGAAATATATACATCTAACCTTCAGAACTTCATGGTGTTGGTAAATTTATGGAGAGGTATAATAAGGATTTTGTTGGGGGATGGCCTTGAATGCCCATTGTGAGGCCCCTACCCATATGGTTTAGAGGGCTACCAATCTAGTATTTCTTGATTTTAGCGCTTCTGCAATCGCATGCTAATTTTTGGAATTAACGATACTAACATTTATATGCAGGTTGAGGTATTATTTTTCACACTCATCATAAGGCGTGTTCCATAATTTCCATCGATGATAAACAAGTTGAAATTATTTATATAGCTTGAGCAGAGATCAGTTGAATAGTTAAAACATTTTATTTTTTTGTTGTTTTTTCAATTAGACCCTTAGTTTATATGGATTAGCAAAATTCTGTAGAAATATTAACCTTTTTTTATAGCTTTCTTTATTGTGTATTGGTGCCCTTCATATGGTCGTGCTGTTGTTAAAATTAGCCAAATTTATAAATTTGCACGCCAACATTACAAGAAAAATCTGATGCCCTCAATTTTTATTTTGACTCATACATCATCTTAACTTTCAAAAATTACACCTATCTATCGAATATCCACAGAATAGAATACGAGGTTCAAATTCCTTTACAAATTGTTTAGATGAAAGTCGTTTGATAAGTTTGGATAGTAATGTAAGGTTACTTAGTCATTTGGAAAGAGTCTGGAAGAGAATATGATTTTTTGAAAGATACTTGAAGGAGTTGAAAATTCGTTTAAACATCCCGAATTGGGGTGTAAGTAAGGTTGAAAAAAATTTAATTTTCAAAATTATTCGTAATTATATTTATAAATTTTTTATGCTAAGGATATTTTCATAATATTTATATTTAATATTACATTCTTTTACCACCTTCTCCACAAACATAAAAAAAGACATTTATAATATTTTACCCTATCATATTTTACTATCTTTTACTTATAATGTGAAGCGAAAGCGTTGTAAAGGTCTTGTGTGAATGTTAAACGCGCACCTATGTTATGTGGTTGGCCGAGCCAATTGAGGATAGGTTAAATCATTCAATTGAATTCTTGGAAATTAAATTAATTAACAATTTATTGAATAATTAAAAAAATGTAAAGATGCTTTTTTTAAAATTCTAAGGAGGGTATTAAACCCCCAAAAAAAAGAAAAAAAAATGTAAAGATGAGTTGATTAATAATATGAAAATATGGAATTTGTATTTTAGAGAAAGAACTTATTGTCTATCCTGAAAAATGATTATCCAATCAAAATACAAGACAAGATGGAAGGATATTCTTAATAACTATTAAGAAAAAGGTTTGAAACTACAGAATTATAATAGGACGAAGGAGTTGTTCTAGCTCAATAATTGCTTAAAAGATATCATGATTCATGGATGGTCCCCGACGTCAAATGCAGCAGCCTGGACATTGAAGTGCTGGACTAATCTCAAAAAACTCGTGTTTGTTTTTTATATGGTCATATATTTTTTTGAAAAACATACAAGGAAAATAGTTTCTGCTTGTGCTCATGAGATAGCAATAACATTGCGGGCTTTTAGAGTTTCTGTGGGCGAGACTGGTGGTGGGAACCTTGGGAGTTTTCTAGGCGTGTATTTTGGTTTCCTAGAACTCAACGTGGGGATAGGACTGAGACTATGTTGCAACTTTTGTTTGTATGCAACAATCCATATTCGCTTGACCCAACAACGACTAACGTTATCTTCAACCTCTAAATTACGTTGTATTCAACCCATGCCCTTGACTAAGCCTCACACTTTGGTCTTCAGCGTCAATATTCATCCAACATTACTAATATTCACGATTTCACCAAAGTTAAATAAGGACGTACATAGCCTAATACAGGCAAATTTCTCATATTAAAAAAAGAAAAAAAAAAAGGTTTGAACGTTCTTCTGTTGTAATTGATTTGTGTAAACATCTAGAAATAGTCAAAGCAAAAGACTAATGAATATAATGAATTGGAAGCCATTTCCAAAGTCTCGAAATACCTTTAAAAAGCTCATTTAAGGCTAAGGTCATTGCCATCTCCATTCAAAATTTTCTTTTCCTGAGTACCCTTTTAGCCTTTTTTATTCTTACGCTGTTTCTATCTGTTGATTAGTTCATTTGATATAGAGAGAGAGAGAGAGAGCAAAGTAGATGATGGCATGGTTTTTGCCTTTTAATAACAGGTATTTAGATATAAGCTTTTTTGTCTTCAGGCCAACTGTAGTTTTAGTTGATGAACTTTTGGAAACCCTTAAGCAGTTTTCTGGAAGCACTGAGAGTCTTGGGTGTGTTAACAGTTCCATTCTCAAAAGCATCCATGGAAATATGGTAAGTGACCTAATTAACTTTTTCTTTTAATTAACCCTGATTAATTAAAATTCTCAGATCTTAAACCAAAAGATTATCAAGTTATTTAAAGACCATAAATGACTTAATTGATTCTTAATTAATCTCCCTTCAGATAATATGGTATGGAGCATGGATGAAGAAGTCAAGTGAAAACAAAGAGTTATTAACCGAAGCCCTTGTAAGTCAATTGCACTTCATATCCATTTAGGTCATCTTTAATATACTGTAATGAAATATAATCTTTTTTTTTTAAATTTCAAACACATTAAAATACATATATTTTATTTTTCTTCCGATTTCTGGCCAGCTGTCAATGTTAACAAATATATCAAGCATGGCAATCTTGAGTGAATATGGATTCTTCGATGCATACGCCGGCGAATCAAGAGACGGTTCCTCAGCAGCGAAATTCTCAACCGGAGATGCAATATCAATGAACATGATAGTGGCAGAATCCGGAGACATAAATGAAATATCCTATGCAAATTTAGCAATATTTAAATCTCACTTCGTGAAAATGGAAGGTGCAACTGCTGGGGTATGCCTGAACTGCCAAAGCATGCCCAGAGTGGCATGTCTTTATGTCTGGAAATCTCTGCAATTTTGTTACTCCTGGATTATAAATTCTGACCATAGGAAGACGATGCTTCCATATCTGGAACGTTTTTCTCTTGACATTAAGTATGACATTTTTAGGGTAATTTTTGTCAGTGGTGAAAACGTATTAAGTTACAAGCAACTTTCTCCTAATCACATGTTACAAAATGGAGGCAATAGCAAAGAAAATGGACAAGTAATTATGCAAGGTTGAAACTTTAGAGTGCTTCTGTGTTTTAAACCTTTTGTACGTAAGTTAATGATGTATGGTGTAAATTAATTTACAGTGTTCGCTAAGTCCTATACTTCTTCTTTCTTTGATGATAATTTTTTATGGTAAAGAAGTATGCCTGATTGTACGAGCAATACTAGTAGAGTGCTAAGGGAAACACAGCACCCCAAGAAATTTAGTAAATAATAAGCAATTAATTGATAGTAACCTGCTTAGTCGTTTCGTCATGCTGTTGTTGAACGACAGCTCGGCTACTCACCATAACCAAGCTCAGCTGATCATTCATTTGGACGTAACCTTTCTTTTCGCCTTTTCCTTGTCGTCCAACGACAAATTGTCTTATAAAGGCAACGGGGAGATCATTCAATACAAATGCTAATCCAAAAGTGCCACAGCAGCCTCACTAGAGATTTAGGCCCATTTCTTTTGCAATTGTCTTGGGCCAACTACAGATTTGGGCTTTTGCAAACCTCAACGAAAACAAATTCTATAATCAAGTTGTTAAATTTGGCGCCGGAGTTTCTGGTCTATTAGGGATTCAATGACACAAACACAAGATGCCAATTAACATTCAATCATAGTAATCCCACCTTGCTTGATTTGCTTAAGAATAAACATCAAGTGTCCAACTTTTCTAGGCTATTAATCAATCCTTTAAGTGGGTAAACATCAACCCTAATAATAACTGATGACCCATATTAACAATTATTATAACTTCAAATTAGCACATAATTCTGAATACGGGAGTGATTATGTTTAAAAGCTCCTTCCAAGAGGCTAACTTTACAATTCAATCTCATCATCACTAGAGTAGGATATAGTATATTTGAACCACTGAACCAAACTATCTTGAATCTCAAGAACTTTTCTTTTAATGAATTAAGAATTAATAATTAAATTTTTTGGATTGACACCTTCACTAACTACTCCATGTGACCTTAAATCCTTCCAAAAAGGCAAACACCATCATTGACCATATAAAAGCTAAAACAGCATTCATTGATCAAAGGAGAAAAAGGTGACTTTGTATATCAAAATTGTCAAAGATTGGAGGGAAAGTAATACTATTATAGGGACCCATTTGAAAATTTTAACAAATTTTCTTCCATATAATGCCCGTTCTAGTCAAACTCCATATTTTTGAATGGGTCCCATTTCTTCATATTCTCTCCTTCCCTTCTATTTTGGTTGGAAATTTTGTGGCAAAATCTAAAGCTTCAATAAGAGCCATGAAGACTCATGTGCTTCTTGGTCTGACCCATGGACCCTAAATTCTTTGATGGTTGTTAAATTTTGAATTCTTGGGAAGTAAAGCACAAATAATAATGTGATTCATCTAAGAAATTTTAATTTTTTTTCTTCCAAATTGACGAACCAATTTAATTTTTTTTTTTTTGAGAATGCCCTTTAAAATTAGCTAGGTTCTTCATTTCTATTTGGTATTAATTTTTTTTTCCCTCCCTTTGCCTTATGAAGGGCATTCAAAGGAAAGATATGAAGGCATGTGGTAGCACTTTGAATGAGAAAGTGACAGAGCTTAATGGAGACAATTTTGATCAAAATAAGAGACAAATGTGTATTTAAGACACATTTTTTCTTTGAGAAAGACAGACCCCATTATTTGTACTTTGAGTGATTTTTTAGAAGAAAGGGAACTTCTTTTTTGTGCCTGCCAGTGCCAGATCAATTCCTTTCTTCTTTTTTTAAGTTTGTCCAGCTCAACCGACCTTCCCCAAGATTCATTCTACCCAATTTCAGTATTTTTTTTTTTAAAAGGTTACAACTGTTCTTAGAATATATGCTTATCAAAAAATATATTTTTGTTATTACCATAACACACCTTGCCCCTCTTCAAACGCAACTTCCCATATATAAGACGCATAGAGTGATAGAAACTGAAAGGAGAAAGCAAATGTAATTCTTGCAACTAAGCTTATAATAATAATAATAAGTTGGCACGGCGCCGTCTTGTCTACCAATGTGAGTCATGTGGTCAAAGAAGTGGGCTAGTCAATGTATTCTCACTTGGTTAATTAATTGAAGGAAAGAAATTAATTTGAAAGCGAGACAGATTGGGTCAAAACCCTGAGCTAAAGGCCATTGATGACATGTCATGCCCTAAGTCACCAGAAAACAAAGGACAATGTACCTGTGACAAGGGGAACAGTACATGTGTGTAGGGCTCAATTTCAAATTCTATTTAATTTAATGATGCCACATTATATATAAATACTATAAAGAAGTTTTTGGACATACAAAAAAGTATTCTTTTGAGAAAGGATTTTTACTTGCTAGAAGATTAAAAATATTGGAGGGGACCTCTACTTTCTTTTTCTAGGGTTGCGTCCTCTGGGTGATAAATTTATTGGATAATATATATTATTACTTAGGCTTTTTTATTTAATTAAGAAATTAAAATATTGGGTTTGGAGTCCAAAAAAGCATTTTACTAGAGAATTATTATACTATATTATTGATTAACTTATTATTATGTTAGTGGGATTATCACATCAAAAAGCATTAAGAAGAGGAATCCTATGGATTTTATTTTATAAATTTTTAAAGAAAAACGTTATCAATTGTCAACCTGTTGAAAACTAAGTATTAAATTAATTAATTATTAAGCTAATAAATCACTAATTTTTTCTATTAAGAGATCTTGAATTCAAAATTTATTTTTCTTTCAACATACATCATGGATTTTTGCTAATCCAATTTAAATTATTAAATTACAAGTTTAATTACCTTGAAACCAAATTCATGACAATATTATTTATATATACACTTTTTAAAAGGTGAATATGTTAAAGGGAATCCTATAAAGGTTTCTGTAACGTTTTGGGTCATCTTCTTTATTAACTTTTGCAACCCTAGAAATGTTTCTTGAGAAGAAAATTAGCCATCTATGTTCGTTCTGTATTGGATGTCCTCTTTTGAAATTCTGTGTACAATTTTCTGTTCGACCTCAAAATCATTTGGTAACAACAGATTATTAAAATATTTTTACCTTATCTGAATTTATTTTCAAATTAGAGTGCACATTTCTCTAGATTAATTCATATGAATAAGACAATATGGAATTTGGTAGCCTTGGCAATGGCAAATTGGCAACATATGAGGAAGAAACAGTTTCTCTATTTTCTTGGAGGAATTTCTTGCATATCGAATTTTATAAACCCTAGTCATAGCTGTCTAGAACCATTCGAAAAATAAAAATATAGTTTCTATATTTAAATTATGATCGGGGCAAAAAAATAAATAAAATTATAACACAGAGGTCATCTCATCCTCATCTGGTTCAAAGCAAACAAAGTGGCACGTTGTGATGGAATTCTGAACTTTTCTTTTTTTTTCTTTTCTTCGCTTTTTATTCTTCATTTCTGACATTATTGAATAAGAATAAGCAAAAGTACAATGACAAAGGCATTGGTAAATGGTTGCAATTTTGGACACAAAAGTATCTTTGACTAAAGACTCCCGTGAAATTCTCATTAATTACTCGATAGAAAACTCTGCGAGGAATTCATTATTTCATTTTATTTTTCTTTTTTAGTATTTTATTTAAATTATAAACTTAATAATATTTATTTTATGGCCATGATAGACGCCTGATTATCGCAAATCTTATTTGTCCTTTTTTAATTCAAATTTTGGCTTTTTTTTTAATTGCCAATTTGCTGGTTTTTAAAATAAACTTGAAAAAAATAATAAATTTTGAATTTTTCAATAATATTAAAATAAAACTGTTTATGTACAATATCAAATCGAATTGATCTGACTCAATTTAATTTGATAATTTCAGAATATTTTAATAAGCAGTTGACTAATTGACAGAGAGAGGGTAAACCTAACCAACCTAACTGCTGTCACTTACCGTCTGATTTTTTATGAAAGAGTTATTGCAGTTATTTATTTTTCTTCTCAGTTTATAATTCCTCAGAAAAATATATAAAGAAAATAAAAATAAAAATAAATTATGTCAGCGTATTATTACGTGAGATACATCCAATTAAAATCTGTACAAAGATTCACCGTAGAAAATTCACATGGCAGTGACAGTAAATGTGCCTGCGACTTTTGACGGTTTGACCGTCTTTATGTTTGTCTTACTTTTCTCGACGTGGAGTTTCATTTTCAGTCATCTGTAAATACATTATAAATTAGGATAATCTATTTGACATTTGGTTCATAACATATAAGAAATCATTAATGTGAAAAGAAAAATCAAATCCAGTAAGATCAAAATTCTTCTTAATATAAGAAAAGTCCAAATTGGTCAAAATGCAAATAATGAACACAACCAGTGAAATAATGAATCAAAACCTATAACAAAAGGGCTTTTTGTTTCTGCTGTAATAATGAAAGCAACAAAAATAAACTCTTTCTGTATATATATTATTATTACTTTGTATTTTTAGTAATATGTTCAAGTGATTGACAGAATAATGACACATTTACTTACTTGAACAGCTTACTATACAGAGCAAAGTGAAATTCCAATTTGGGCCCACTGTTCAAAAGCCTGCCCTTAATCATTCTCTACATTTTCCTTTTTGCCATTTTCCGAATTGAAGTGTTAGAAATTTGGAAAACCCGATGAAAAAAGAAGGAAAAAAAAGTTTTTCTTTTTTTTTTTTGAAAGAATCGGCAATTCCTCGGCTGGTCAAGTAAGAAATCGCCGACTACCATTCTTGCCTGATTGAGATGTGGGCCCCTGGTGGTGACGTGGTGAGATCAGAGTGGGGTAGGGTGAGAAAGAGAGGGAGAGAAAGTAAAGAAGAGAAGCTAAAGCTTGGATCTTTGATTAACCGTAGGCATAATTCTTTCCACCTGTGACCTGTGGTGTCTGCTACAATAACACAACAGCTCTCTTAAACAAAGATATACAGAGAAAGACGTATGCTTGTAGCTCTCTCTCTCCTCCTCCTTTCTTTCTAGAGAACCAAACAGTTTAGTGAGAAAGAGGGAGAAAGATCTAATGGAGTACGAGAGAATACACAAAGTGCAGGTATAGTTTTTTTTTTTGTCTAAACTCTGTTTTTAATAGAGTATTGAAAGACCCGTGTACTGTTTTTGTTCTTGATGTTATTGCTACTTTCAAAGTAATAGGTTATCTGTTTTCTTTTCATTTTTCTTTTATTGGTGGCTTATGAGTTTTTATATTACTGAGTTTTCATTCTCGTTGTCACCTACTTCTGTTATGATCTGGGTTTTTTGCTTATTTGGCCTGTGATTTCTTGTTATGTCGTTTAAAAAAAAATTAATTTCCAAATTGTAATCTATTTTATGAATTGGGAGATTTTTGGGGTTTTACAAATGTTAATGTATTGAAAGGTTAAATATTCAACAGCTTTCTTTTTTATGTTTTTTTTTTAATATTATATTTGGTCGGTGGGAGAATTTGGGAAATGTACTACATGATTTTGCAAAGGAAATTGCACAGCAGAGCACTTCAATTTATTTGACAGGGTCTATTTTGAAAGAATTTGAATAGCTTTTCGCTGTCTTTCTTGGAAATTTGTGGACTAAATGGTTCATTTGTTAATTGCAGACTGGTATAATATCTCCAAGTAAGCTAAGGATGAAACTAATGGGACCTCATCATAATAGAAAGAAAGATGGATCAAACAGTAATTCTTCAAGAACATCTCCTTCAAGGCTTGAGGACACTGAATTTGTCAAGAATAGCTTATTAGCCATTGACGATGAAGAAGGTTGGTATTTACTATCTTCTCCCCCCTTTGATTGCAAACTTTATTAGGGTTTTATTCTGAGAAAAAGGGTTAGGTTTTAGCTTAACAGAGTGCATTTTTTTTTTAGCATTTAGCTCAATTTTGAATTTCTGTTACTCTTAAATGTTGCATTTTGTGCATAACATTGAGTATTTGTATTGAAATATGGTATAAAGTTGTAGCTCCCAGTTTAGAAGTCGCATCTGTTAGTGCACTGGGCGATGCAGTGGTTGATCCCAGCCAAGCTGATCAGATGTCTTGCCAGGCCAAGGAGACCTTGCCAAAGGAAAATGGCAATTTGGGTCGTGTTAAAATGCAGCAATTCGGAAAGGTTGAGAGTGGTAATTCTACTACAGTACACCCAATGAGATCTCTTGAAGATGAGAATCTTGATTATGATAGTAATGCTAGTTCATCTAGCTTTGAGTTCCATAAGGAGAGATCGGCACATAATCAATTCACAAGATCATTTTCAAGGTCCATGCCATCTAAGTGGAATGATGCAGAGAAATGGATTATGAATAGGCAAAATATGCAGCCTAATTACTCTAAGAAGAATGCTTTACACAGCCAAGCTAATCGGATGCTGGGAACCAATATGGTGAGGGTTGCTCCAGAATCAGCAAATCATGATCATAAGTCATCAATTAGTCGAGTAGTGGATACTAAGCGCATAGATATTTGTCAGCCTGCTTCACAAATGGCAATTGAGAAGTTCTCTTTTATTCCTCCTGGAACTCCCTCCATTTCTGGTCAAGCATATGGAGGGAATGTGCGCATAGATCAGTGTACTCAGAGTAAGGATTTGAAGGAAGTCGATCAAAGAGGACTATCTAGCGCACAAAGTTCAACAGAAGAGACAACAGGTAAGCTTGCATTTGTATTGTGCTTTAATTACTGCAAAGCTTATTGTGGATTTAACGCAATTTTTCCTGTACTAATAGGTTTTGTATGAACAAGAAACATATGGAAGTTCTTTTATAATGATATGGCGTTTTTCTAGGAATATACGTTTATACTATGATATCCATATTTGAAATCAGTGAGTTTTTGCTGATGCATTATGGTACTTTACCAATTGATCTCCTTCATCAAAATAATCAAGAAAGAAGTCTTCCTATTTTCCATGCCTGTAGGAAGTAACGCAACAATGTTTATTCTGGTGGCTGGTGCTTGCAATCCTAATAGGATGGCAATATGCAGTGAACACTTGGGGTCTATCAGTCTTCAAAATGTATGGAACTTGATAATTGAAACTTTTAGTTTATGGACTTGCAAAAATAGGTTGGAGGATTCAGAGAAATAGACAATTAGTCTAAGAAATAATCCCTTTTCTTCTGATTTAGCTGGTACCTTTTTCATTTTATTTTATTTTTGATAATCTGCTGATATGACCTTGCAGTTCTTCCCGTCATAAGATCTGTTTGCATGAGAGACATGGGAACAGAAATGACCCCTGTTACAAGTCAAGAGCCTTCTAGGACTGCTACACCTGTGGGTGCAACAACTCCTCTTCGCAGCCCAACTTCTTCAATTCCATCTACTCCCCGAAGAGGAGCACCAGTGCCGACACCTATGGAGCAGAGTACTGATGATGATACGCATCATGCCACTGGAAGTGGCAAAAAAGAGTTGACTGAGCAAGAAATGAAACTAAATACAAGAAGAGAGATTGTGGCCTTAGGTGTCCAGCTCGGCAAGATGAATATTGCTGCTTGGGCAAGTAAACAAGATCAGGAAAAGAACGCATCTTCGGTTGAGACTGCTGATGTTGAGGAGCTTGAGCAGATCGAATTTGAAAAACGTGCAGCTGCATGGGAGGAAGTTGAAAAATCCAAACACACAGCAAGGTTTCTTCTATGGCCCTCACTCTTAAATATGGTTCAAAGTAGCATTCCCACAAATTTTAGTTTATAGAATACTTCAATTAACTTTTTTACCAGTAAGGTGTTTCTCATGTTTCACTCACAAAAGAACGCTTGATTCCTTCAGATATAAACGTGAAGAAATCAAAATTCAAGCATGGGAAAGTCAGCAGAAAGCAAAACTAGAGGCGGAGATGCGGAGAATAGAGGTATTTAAATGTTCTTTTGAAGAGGTCGTTACAACATTGCAGTTTTGTGGACATTCTTGTCTAATAGACTCGGGAAATATTCAGATCATAGGTTGATGATATGAAAATTGCTAGAGAGAAATTTTATAATGCCAAAAATTTCTGAAGTGGGTCAACGTCACTTCTAGCCTTGATGAAATCTAGGCATCATAACAAATGATTTACGGCACAGACTACCCAATGCCTGTACTGTTATTAAATTTTTGAGACTGATGCAATCACCAATGTCGCGAAACTATAACTGAATCCATCTGTTTTTCAGGCCCAAGTTGAACAAATGCGAGCACAAGCTCAAGCAAAGATGGTAAAGAAGATAGCTTTGGCAAGGCAAAGATCAGAAGAAAAAAGAGCAGCAGCAGAAGCCAGGAAAAGTAGGGATGCAGAAAGAACTGCTGCTCAAGTCGAGTATATTCGCCAAACGGGACGAGTGCCATCATCCCATTATACCTGCTGTGGTTGGTTATCATAAAACTGGAAAAATTGAAATATTTCAAGCAGAAAGAAACTGCTCATAATCTCATTGAGCCAAAGTGGCTTCTCTTGTACTTTTTGTTTCTTTTTCATAATTCATTGCGTTTTGTCCACTTGTCTTGTATGTTGCTCAATCTTGTATCTAATGGGTGACCTTAGTTTTCAAGTTAGAATGTGAAATTTCTCTGCTTTTTTATTCTTTTTGAGTCATTGGCAAACTTAGTATGCCTATTTGAGTACCTGAAAGCCAGATAAAGAACGACACCCTAAAAACTGAGTATTTTCTTATGACTTGCCTGTTGATATAGCTTTGTGAATATTCTGATACAGTTGGATAGTTTGTTTGGGCTTGAGTATACTTCAACAAGACAATATGAACTGGACTACGAAGGCCCTGACTCTGCTTTTCTGCCCCAGGAAAGCCCTTATTTGTCTGGGCCGAGTTGGATTGGTGTAAGCTTTACTGAAGTTGGAGGCCCAAGGACTAAGAAGTTGCCTCTTCCAAGATTGATTTCACTAATTGTAATTTTTATTTCCTCTAATACTAAAATAAAATGCAGAAAATTTATGAACTTTCATAATGTCATTCACTTTCGATTTTTAAAAATTGCTAATCTTATTTTTAAGTTGTTTCAAACTCGAATATGTCAAAAAAAAAATTATCATTTTATATTGTATGAGAAAATCATAAAAATTAAAAGAGCAAAAGGAGAAGAAAGAATAAGGATGAGATAAAGATTGATAGATGCGTGTTTTTCGAACTATTGAACAACACGAATGACAGGACGGGTTAAAACCTAAGAGGAAAGTTCAAAGGAATTTAATATCTTATTTTATTTAAATGTGGATAAATTAATATTGTTGGCATGTACCTGTAATTTTTTTAATTTTCAAAATTTCAATTTAATAAACTTCTAGAACGGCCTGTCGTCTGAAGGAACAAGGGAACCTCCACCATTCAACACTAGTGTCTATCTAGTTATGCTGCAGGAAAAAGCTTCAAGGAGTTCAATGCATACCAAAAACAATATATTATCTTTAATTAGATGTTTCAAACTGAGTTTCCTTTCGAAAAAAAGATTCTAAATCAGAATCTATTGTGTTAACATATCAAGATATAGAGTTTAATGGCACATACGTGTACGGTCGGACAATAAATGTGAAAAAATAAAAATCCTCCCGCTGGATAACTAATCAAATAGAAATTAACCACTACTAACCTTAGGTGTGGTGTTGGAAATGTTTTCCATAGTTTAGAAGTGTCTTCAAAATTGTACCTCAGAAAAGGAGAAACGAAGAATGAAATGGATTGAACCACAACTTTTTAGCAAAAACCAGACACAATGACGAAGCACACTACAAACAAGTTAAGCAAAGATAGATAGATCTCTTTTGTTTTTTTTTTCATCCTTTTGTGGTTGATAGAGAATAGGTAGTCAATCGAAAAGTTACATATAATAAGCTAAGAGTAATAAGGGGCAAACCCCACCCTCCCCCACTCTCAATGTAAAGGTCCTTTAGAAGGGGTTGTTGGATAGCCAACCCTACATTTTATTGGTACTATTATTGTTGATAGTGCTGTACCTTGTCACAATTCCGTCCCTTAACCAAGTCCTATCCACACTTAGTGCCCCACAACATGCATTACAGAACACGAGCCCGTCTAAGTCCCACAAAAGATAAAACGACAGCTTAACTTGAAAAAGCAAATTTCCTTCTTTCCCTTTCACTGATTCAAACACCGAAGAAACGTAGAAGATCCATAAGCTTTTAATCAGAAAATCAGGAGATGGACTCACGTGCCTCATGTGTGGGCCGGTCTACCGACAATTTGATGCCCCATTGTTAAAGCCTAGGGCACACATTTGGACAGACCTGTAATAATTGAAGATGGTTCAAATGTACTCTGTAGAACACGGTCTGCCTGTTCTTCCTTTGGGATATAACGTATCACTGTACCTAGACCTAATTATAACCTAAAAACTCGTATACATCTAGAGCATCACTCGCCCAAAATCTTTTACATGCCATCTTGATTTTTCGTCATATAACCACTAACCACCGCTTAGCTATTCATGCATTAGGTACATCTATGAGCATTCAGTTCTATCCAAGCCAGGTTAAGGCATCCAGATAGGACTACTGATAAGATAGTCAAAAATGTGGTTTAAGATTCTCTCCTCTACAGCCAAGAACCTAACAAATCGGACAATTTTCACATTAATGCAAGCCTAGAAAGTAGCTTTCAACACCTAGCCAATGTACACTCAGCACGTCAACTGGTTCCTACAACTTGTATTACTCATCTAATCGCATAAGGTTCTTGTCACATCCACCGAAAGTTTAAATAATCACACAGTAGTATCATGTTCATTTCTCTATGTTCAAATTTATCTTACCATAAATTGACTTCTAAATAAGGAAAACAAACAGCTAAGTCCACAAAAGACTCTGTCCTACTAATAATGGATTGTACGTATTCAATAACATAAAAAACAAGAAGCAGCATCTTCTAATTACAGTAATAGCTTATATATAAATTTTAAGCTAGGATTAGGCGGTACTTCCCACCTCTTGAAGTGTCCAACGTTGAAACTAATATTACAAAAGAGAAAATGGGATCTTAACTGGTTAAATTGTTCAGTAATCCAAAGACCCCACAGAAGTTATACCAGAGCTCAAATTTCTTGAGTCCTGCCGGCTTGCATAGTCATCACAACTGCCATTTGAAAGCCTCTGAATTGGAACTGAGTTCAGAAGCTCTAGGCCACGTTTGCCCATTTGCTGCACTTCTTGTGGTGATAGTATTTTGATGCACCACACACTGTTCACAAATTCCCTGGTTTAAGAAGCATAGAATATATCAGCAGTGCTAATTAAGAATAGCAAAGAACAGATGGAAAGCAAACATTGTTTAGTTATTATTGGAAATATTTATTTCAAAACCACAGCATGTAGAAAGATGCCTTTATTTTCCAAATGATTTCATGAAAACATATCTGGTACAACTTAGGATTAAATCGCCAGGTTTTCAGAAAAACAATAATCTAGAAGTTTTAAGGGGGAGAAAAATCAACTAAAAGAATTGTTAGAATGAGGCAGCAAACTTACGGCCAGGGGTCATCACCAAGGAGAAGCACGTCATTCTCCCTGTCAACAAATACAAGCTGCCAGCCTGATCTCAGAGGGTCCTCCAGCTGGCCTTCAAGGCCAAACATGCGAGCGAGCTCACTCCGCAACTCGTTGTAGCTGCTAAATTTGGTAATGTCTAGCGACCTACCAAAGGACCCCGACTTGTAAACCTGTCGACAATTACATTATCAGCATCAGATAGTACAAAAAGTAAATCAAGTTTGCATATTCTTTTTTAAAAAATAAAATAAAATAATAAGACAAGAATTCCATAAAGCCAAATGAGGTTATGACCACCAACTAGAATTCCGAAAAGGGAACTTACCTTGACAAAGGTTCTAGATGGTGGGTTAACTTGGCCCACATTTTCTGGGGACTGCAGGAAGCCTGATTCATCAATGCAACTTGAAGGTGTCATTGCTGGATTAAGCGAGAAATCAGAGCCTGTAGTACTCATGTAATTAGAAGATGAGAAAGGTATTGTTGTGGAATCACTATCACTGGCAACACCCCTAAGACCTGACATTCCACCCTGCAGTAGAAGAGACGAGGGCTCTATGTTTACACCGAACAGAAGATGACTCTGTGGATCAGCACCACCTTCATGATCTAAAGAACAATCCCTGCCAGGGAAGGGGGGTAAGGAAACAGAACTATGAGAGATGTTTGCCTGAGGGGGCCCCAGCTGTTCCACTTGTTGCAAAACACATTGTGGAGCTCCAGAAGAAATAAGAGGTTCAACAGCAGCTCGCTTCGATGGCCAGGCAGAAGAAGTCATTAAGGGATTGGTTCTAGGCATGTTCATCAAATGAGATGTTTCATCCTGGGAAAAGGAACCCATGAGACTCTGCAAAGGAGAAACAACAGAGCTCGTCACAGGGTTCCCATTTGAGTCTGAAAAACTCTGTTGCTGACACAGGGAAGGGATGGCCTGTAATGGCGGTGACTGGGATTGAGAGGCTGAAGCAAATTGGGATATGGAAGAGACAACATTTTGAATCTGTTGATGCTCAACTAGTTGCTGTTGTGCAAGTGGCTGCTGCTGCTGCTGCTGCTGAGTACTTAGTGAGTGCTGGTGTGGCAACTGTTGCTGAAGAAGGTGCGATTGAGTCTGAGATTGAGCCTGAGGCTGATGTTGGTTTTCTTGAACACTTTGAAGAAAGGCCTGTTGAGGCTGAGATGGCTGCAACATCTGGGGCTGCATCAAAGCAGCAGTTCTGCTTGGGAGATTTGCATGTTGCTGGAATTGTAAAAGGGATGTATTTGATGGTTTGGAAGGATCTATAGCCCTCATCTCCTGAAGTGCAGCAGCAGCCATAGCTTGGTACATGTCAGTTTGCAAACCAAGCATGGAAGCATCAACCCTTGGCTGCATCCATGGTGTCACTCCCAGTCCCTGAAAGTTCATAGATTGAATTCCACGGTCGCCATCTCCTCGCAGCCACATAAGAGGAGAATTCATCCCCAGATCATCGTCCTTCATTGCTACAGTCAGCAGATTGGTTGACAAGATATTAAAGAAAAAATTTTCTGTAAAAAGAACTAAAATACTTGAACGTAATCCTTGATAAAGTATTATTACTGAATCAAAGGAGGCAATAAAAATGAAATAAAATAAACAAAGAACCACAGAAGAAGAAGATAGCCAAAGGCTAGAACTGGACTTTTAACAGACATAAAAACAACCAAGTGGGCAACCAACAGGCTTACCATGGAATGAGGGCAGTCCAGGTGGCCAAGGTCGCTTAAGCCTCAGAGGGAATGGAGATGGATACATTGGAAATGTTGTTAGTGGTTCAATCTCCCATAAAGAAACTCTCGGTTGCCTCTCTCCAGCTGTGGACTCATCCCAGCCAACCTATATTATTTGTTCCATGCATTTTAGATAGGCAATTTACAAAATTAAATTGAGCCAAATATTTGAGAAAACTCGACAAAAACAACATTCTACCAAGAAATGATTTATTCAACAGTAAACAACATCTCTAATTGTTCTCACTGTACCTTAACTGAGCGCCAATGTGAATTTGGCCACCTAACAGGATCTAAATCACTTATGCCGGTTATTGTGCCCATGTAGCTGGATGAGAAAACAATTCTCAGATGTTTATATTAAGATGTGAAAATTTCTCAGGAAGAAAGTCATTTACAATGAAATGAGATAAAACAACACAAAGAGATGAAAACAAATCATTGATGAGCCAAGGAAGCAATAAATAGAAGCATAAAACTGCCTTAACACATGAACACACACACACACACACACACACACACACACACACACACACAGGGATCCAACATCAAGACTGTTGGAACTAACCAGCTGCAATTAACAGCATTAGATCCCAATTAAATGCAGTGAGATATTTATTTCCAGTATTTGGTGTATTCAATGAATTTTCAGTGTGCTGCCAAAAATGAAGATCACCTTTACACATGTAAGGGAAAAAAAATTAAATAAAAAGATATCCAGAATAAATTGCAAGAAAGTGAATAAGCAATGGCCCAATAATGAGTAACTGTAAAATTATACTAATATAACAGCAAAGGTTCAGCAGGGCCTACCGACGGACACTAGATTCTTCTGTTTCAAATAGCATCCTAAAGCGCATGCCAACAGAAACCCGAGTATGATAGACTGCTTTAACATACTTGGCCAGTGGTATGACAAATTCTGATGGGCTAGCCCTGGATGAGAGAAATTGAAAATTAGAAGTGTGCATAACAATAAAAATGTAAATTTACTAACACTGAGGTATCATACCTCGGATTGTAAAATATGGTGAAACGGCTATTTGTTGCAGCTGCATGAGCTGCAGCAGCAAGAAGTCCTAAGTGCATGCTGTCACTAGATAAGACTGATGAAGGCATCACAGTCTGAGGACGATTGGCACGGCGGATACCAAGCAACAATTGATTCTTTTCATTCCTGATAAAGTCATACCCATCTCCATTAGGCATTTACAAGATATAAAATATCATATTTTGCACCGAGTCATTTTTAAATCATTTTAAAGAGCACGGATTTTACCATTAAAGGGAAGTGGGAGGTAAAAGTCCACATATTTCATGCATGCACACAAATTAAATGCACCAAAGATCAAATATGTCAAGTCATAGATTTACCAGTTCAACAGACTAAATGAGTTTCAGGCATGGGTATACTTAGAGTTCAAAGAGATCATAAATGAAAAACCAAAATACGTTCAACTCTAATGAAAACAGAAGTTCAGAAAGAATCATAATATCTATTCAAAAGAATCAATACCAGATAAAAAGGACTGAATCCCCAGCAACAAGTCTTTTAGCACTAACAAACACACTCCAACCTGTTGTAAGGAGATGCCTTTTGGGCTGGCCTGACAGAAAAAAAAAACCATGGAACTGTCAGATATGTAGCATTTAGAGGCATTTTTTTAACTTAATTCTCCGGCAACCTCAGAATTATCATCTACTTGAGATTAAACATGCAACCAACAGAAATCCAATAAAAGGTTGTACCAGTGAAGAAATGTAGAAGGTGGACATAGAAAGGCACAATTGTGAAACATAAGAGATGATTCCTGTCCCATAGAAGAGACCAACTAAACATTAAATCTAAAAAACTACTTTGAGTCAAAGACAATCACATGCACTGTTCTCATCACTTTGAGCATAAGATATTATTGACATGCTCACAGCTCATGCGTTTCAAACCCATTCAATTTAAACAACCAAAGTGGGGCTTCATTACTAGGAAAGTGTCAATGTAACCAACATCAAGATCAAGTACAGTTGCTTAATCAATAATAACAATTAAGTAAAAAGAAGACGTAAAAGGGAAGAAAAACTCACCGCGAAAGATATGCCTGAATTTCCATTCATTATCATGCAGATCCCTGGCAATCAACTCTTGAGCTGGAGGTTGCTGGGAAAAGTCCTGTATGTAAAGAATTGATGTAAGTATGTCATTCCAAATTTAAACTGTTTGGAACTTAAACCTAACGATCTCATTCCAATGTAAGACTGAAGCTATACCAAAGGAGGGAACACTTTTTCAGCTGCCCGCCGAGGAACAGAGAACCCTCCATGAGTACTTGTGTCACTTGCTGTTAGAGTTTTACAAAAATAATTCGTTGGTTGTTTGCTGGGGGTACCCAATTCCGCTGGAAGGTAGGCATCCTTTTGCTCTTGCTGCAGAAATAAGGTTATTTTGAACATGTTATGCAATTCATGTCAACCATAGACCAAGAAAGTAAAACACAAGTATAGACAATGTGGCATACAGGACTCAATGGCTGCAAGGTCATCTGCGCATACACTTCATCTGTCTCAACATCTGCCTGAAATAGAAATATTTTCCAAGCATCTAAGACAGATCCAAAGGGAATATGCATCATAAGGGACAAGCAAACTAAACAAGTCTTACATGCATAGTCACGTTGTGAAGCTGACAGATAAGTTGAGGAGGTAAGCTTGGGTAGTTAGGGATATGAGCGTCGACTTCCTTGTTGGTTGATGCAGCAACCTGCATAAAGATTATCGATTTGGGTAAAAATACAGTTATCACCCAATTTGAATGGGATCATGTAACTAATAAACTGACAAACAATTCAAAACATGAAGGGAAGGGTATGAAGAGATGCGAATTCACATTTTCAAGTTGGATTTTCTAGATGCATGGACAAATTAACAGATTCATAGAAGATTAAAAAAAATGTAACAAGCAAACGAAAATGCTTAAATAGCCCAAATATGATCCCAGATCGGCTAAATAAATTTCTCCCTTCATGAAGGCAATATTAAACGTTTCAAAGTCTGTATATTACCCAAGAAAATAATCATAATTTGTCCTGAAGATACAACAAATGCTAAATGACCTAAACATAATTACTGACAGGTAATTTAGGAATTCGCTTCATAATTACAGGGATAAAAGATAATTCAGATTATATCTGCTTACCTGCTCGCTGTGACCCTGGGGGAAATAAACAACACGGCTTCCAACAGCAGGTAAAGAAACGAGAGGACCCGCACACGCATGCCAAAGTTCAGAATTCAAAACCCTTTTCTCCCCTGCAAAAATTCATTTCATGTGTACTGTTAGAATCACCTGAAACCTACATTTGAGGTCACAAAGATAGAAAGACTTCATAATAAGTCCACCTACTAGTGAAAGCAAATAATTACATATGCCATCGAAGGGCCTTAACTAGTAACTTAACAAGGAGTACCGAACTAGCCCTGTGCCTGATTAAGGGGCAGAGAAAAGAGGAAAGAAAATCCCAGTATCCGTATCAACTGAGTCTGAGCTCTCTGCAGCTCAGGCTATCAAAACGCAAAAAGAAAAACCAAAAATTGAAGAATTTAAACCAGCCAAAGAGAATCTATCCGCCAACTATTCTTTTCAAGATCTCAATTTCTGTCCCTTTCCCATATTTTTCTGGATAAGAAAATGATTTTGTAGAAATCCCAATTTCAATACTTCAACCATAAATTTGCCCCAAACCTCAATCTAATCATTGGGTAAATAAAATTGAATAGATAAAACAATTTCAAAAGGAGCGCATCCCTTAGTCCCTCCCACCTCCAAAAAAGAAAAGAAAAAGAAAGAAAAGGGGAGAAAAAGATAAAATCTGCTAGCAATAATACTCACCTTCCTGGGTTTGTGGATTAAAACCAGCTGAAGCGAGCCTCATTATCACAGAGATTTAACACAACCTTTAAAATCCGTTTAGACCCACAACCAAAAGATCCAAAAACCACTCTTAACCACACTAACTAAACCCCAAACTAAACCTACTAAACCAATCAACAATTACTCTCTTCACTTGCTTCTCTCCGCACAATACCATACCTTCACCTTCTCCCTTGCCCTTCAGAAACCAATCCAGATTAAGGAATTCAGGCTTCTAATTTAAAGAAACCCAGAAGTCAAATAATATTCAATGTGAAACTTCATTTGAAATCTAACAACCAAAACAGAAAAACCCACTTCCCGAATCCTCAACCGAACCCGGTATTGTTACAAAAGACGATCGATTTCAGCCACATCCGTTTGCTATCTTCTTCACCCTCGACCCCCAACTTCACAAATCACTGAACAAAACTCTTCAACCACAAGCAAATGGAAACCCACATTCCAGCTCCAAAATCTACAATCCCACACGCGTGCTTCTCTAATGTGATTTCACCAATCAGATGAGCAAAGCTCAAAGACTAAGCAACTTGTAAATAAACCCAGAAATACCCAAAATCCGAAACTTGTAAAATAGCAATAGATCTCACTTCAAAGCACCAAATATTACTTCCTTTGGAACTTTCATAAACAAAAAAAGAAAAAAGAGCCTAGATCTTATTACACGAGCAAAACCCCAAAATAGTACAAGTTAGAAATTCAAGTACAGAGCATTCCAGAGCAAGTTGAAGCCACATGAACATGCAACAGCAACCGCTTTAAACATATATTAGAGATCTTAACAGAGGAATATATAGCTATAACCATATAAAGACACAAGTTTATTAATATTTATATAAGGAGAGGATTTTATGGGTTTGGGCAGTTGTTTCCAGTAATGGAAAACAGTGCTAGTGGTGGAGGTGATGGTTCTGCTGCTGCTGCTGCTTGCTACTGCTGCTTTACCCCTCTCTCTTTCTCTCTCTCTCTCTCTCTATTTTGGCTCAATCAATGAACACCCAACCGCCATTATTTTTCCCTCTTTTTTATACCAAGACAAAACAAAAGACCCCATGGAGAGAGAGAGAGAGAGAGAGAGTGCTTGTGCGTGTTCCTATGAGTGAGAGAGTGTGTGTCAGATTGTCATTAGAGAGTTTTTTTTTTTCTGTTGATTTTCTTACTTTACTGTGACTTTTCGTGTTCATTTCAGACAATGTTGGAAGGAATCATTTACCCTCAAAGTTGGGAAGATTTACTCTGCTATCCTTCTATTTTTGTTTTTTCTTTTACTATTTTTCATAAATTTATTAAATAAACGAGGATTTTGGATTTTGACTACAAATAAATATACTGTTTACAAAAATGAAAACAGAACTCACAATATTGTTTTTTTATATGTAAGCACATAACTGAGTTGATAATTCCTCTAAAATTATAGATTCTTATCCCATAGAACAATAATTACGATTCAAATGAATAAAATTAATTTCGTATACAAAAAGACAAGAAAAAATTCTGATAAAGTCTTCTTCCTCATTTTCTTGTAGTTGGATTCTCTTAAACCATAAGAGTTCTTAGCTAAAATGCCATTTCAACTCACCATAATTTGTTCATGTAATTTCGCTAAAGAGGGAGCCATTTTCATAGTGTTCTAATTTTATAAGCTACAAGTTTCATTCCGTCGTTCTCGATAGTACTCTGAAAAATAAATCTCTCTTCTTCCCAGCCATTTCGAATTTTGAATCCGCTTTATGTCAAGAGGACTAATCAGCCAATTTGTTATGATACACGAAAAAATTCAATACATTAGATTAAATTACAAGTTAAAATATTTATATTTGAACTGGTTAATATAGAAATGGGTTGGTCCACAGAGTATGAATAAAAGCATTGCATGAATGACATGATTGAGAAGGAAATGTACACAAGGGTATGGTTGCAAGTTGATTGTCATTACTTAGCTATGGGCCAACTCTAAGTCCCACTACACGCACAATTATAATTTTAGGAAACCCAGCTCCAATTAAAACTTACATGCATGAATGTTTTGATTCTTTAAGACATCTCCACTATCCTATTTCTTTTAAAACATTAAAAAAAATTAGTATCTTATATTTTTTTTTCCTTTATGTTGTTAAATAATTGATTCAAGTAATTTCTGTTTTTTTATACGTCCACTTCTATAATACTTTACTTTTTGTAAATAATTTAATATATTTATGTTAATATTCGGTGAACCGTCATATAATATAATATAACTATAGTATAAATATGTTTAATTCTATTACATTATGTTTCATTACCATTCAATAAATGAAATTTACCCGTGTTTTATAAATTTTATTTATAAATGCTAATTTAATGAGTCATAATTTTTATATTTGGATGACTTAAAAACCTTTATTTTTTTATAATTAATCATTCTTGTAAGCACTTTTATTTATTTTTACTTTGTGATATCATTACATTTTACTCGTTTTTGCAATCTATTTACGACAATATTATGTAATAATGTGCGACAAAAACCATCTTTTAAGTTAAAAAAAGAAAAACAAGAATATAATTGTATTCTTGCAAATTTAATAAAAGGCAAATTAGCTATTTTCACCTTTTTTTTTATGACCTTGAAATCATAACTTCTTTTTGGTTGAGTATAAAAATACCACAAAAAGGAAAAACACAATGGTTTTATTTTGAGAATTTTCTTTTTTTTTTTCTTTAGAAATATTTTTCAGCATCATTCTAAAGTGTTAGCTAAAAAATCTATATTTAAATTATTATAATTCACCATAATATATAATTTTATAGAGGAATCTAACTTACGTATACATAAGTAATAATCCACCACAAAAATCAAATCTTGAAATTGGTCAAATCGATGTGATTAGCAAAAAATATCTACGAGGAATTTGGATAATTCTGGTAATCTTTATGGAATTGCTTCATTCTCTGGCAATTTAACTAATTAAAATATTTTATTTTATTTTATAATAAATATTAAATGATAGGTAATAAGTACTATCCCATTTTTTTTTCTAGTGTTAGGTCCAACCAATCCATGCAAGTGATGTACTATTGGAAAATTTAAGAGGGAAGGGTCCATCCATTAAGGATTACATCTTTTCTTGGGACCATGCAATAACATTTTGATTTCTAACATTTCATAGATTGTAGTTGGTGCATGTTAGAATGTTTTAGGGTTTTCAATCTTTAATTTCATCAAGTTCACTAATCATAATTTTGATTACTCTTCATTTAACCAATTTTTATACTATTTTTATCCATTTACTTATAAATCCTAATTCCATCCCTCTTATACTCATAAACATCGTACAAATTAATATTTTATCATAAAAATATTTCGTTAGGCTGCTAAAGCTAATGAAAATCTTTTTTTTTTAGCCAATTATGGTATAATTAGTCTTTTCACGCTTTGTAAAAAAGTGAAAAGTAAAATCTATTAAATTTAAACCCTCTATGCTATAAAAGTCGTTATTAATTTAAAAATATTATTAAAAAATAATGATTATTTTATTGTTTTAGTACACAAAATTATTATAGTCTATCGGGTATCATCAGAATCGCCCCACATTGTATTTCAGTCATTAAACTTTTCCGTGCATAATTTTTTTTTTCCGCATGAATTTAGTGGTTAGATCTAATATATGTCATCCCACGACGCAATTAATTTTTAAAATTTTAAATATAAAATACATGTGAATAAAGCTATAATCCTTGGCCTAATGATCTTCGTGGGAAATTTCAATTTGAACCTCAAATTTTAAATGATTTCAACCAACACAATCTTGAAAGAACACATAACAGTTATCAAACCATAATACTACACAATCTTGATTTTTTTTCTCAATTATCATTATTTATATGGTAAAAAAATTTGTTTGATTATTTATAAAAGGATATTCCACGTATAGTATACTATTTTCCGACTCTTTTGCATGTAACATTAACCATTTTATGCAAATTAATAAAGGTTAATGAAAAAATTCCCGTCGTGCCTCTTCATAAATGTGGATTTCTATAAATGAAATTGATTTAGAGAATACTATTTAGTTTGGCAAATAAGTTAAGAAACTGCTCTCTGTTTTCTATCACAGTTTAGAAATTATTCTGTTTGAAAAGCATGTATTGCTTTAAGAATAATAAAAAGTATTAATTAGTTAATTATTTTCAATTTTTCCATTATATTTATAACTATTTTCTACAATTTTTAGAGCTCATCTTTATCACCTCCCTCTTTGTTTCTCTTAATTTTAGTGGCACATTAGTGGGAGAGTTTTGTTGAGATTGGAGTAATTAGACGGTTTGATTACTTCTTTAATTATTGTATAAAAATTTCGAATAAATAGAAAAATTACTTAAATAAATAAAAATTCATAATTAACATACTCATTTTCTTGTAATTGTTGTTTATTTTTAAACTATTATTTAATGAAGTAAGAGATGGCTCAAGTATAATTTTTTTTGTACTCCCTACTTTGCAAAAAGTTGAAGTTCAACATCATACAACTTTTTACAAGGACATTCGATTTTCAAAATTTAGTTGCAATTGCATCCTAAAATTAAATTAGGATTAGAGTTAATGATGATTAAAGGTAGATTATATCGTCTAAATTTCTGTTTTTCCCTTATAATTTTATGCCTCTCTCTTTCCCACCATGTTATTCCATATTCTTTTTTTATTTGATCATAATTTCAGCCACCATTAGTGACAAGTACGAAAGAACTCTAATGGTGCGTGGTAGCGAGCGACAGTAGTAGCAAGCAACGACATGGTGACTCTTTTGTTTCAACCACCTACGACACTTTAAACGCCATTCTCTTTGACCCATAAAATCAAATTGCAAAAGATAACTTTTTTTTTTAAAACACTTGCATTTGAAACCTATTATCAGGGACAACTAAATCCGATTTTGAATTTAATTACCGTTAAATTCTTCACACTTCCGTGCATGTATTTTTAGTGATAATTGAATCCGAAAACTCTTCTCATATGTCCACTCTGCGTTGCCAATTAAATAAAAATTCGTAAGTTTTTCAGGGTAACTTTTCATTGCAATTAATGAATTAAAAACCCTAATTTGGCTCCTTTAATTTTGACAAAAAAAGTTGACTCCTGACTTAGTGAAGAGAAAGGAAATTGTTATTAGTTCAGTTTATTTTGGACCGTTTTCTGTTAAGAACCAAAGAAAGGCCTAAGCCGGTCTAGTCAAACTCAAACACTTGCGATTTAAGAATAGAGACATGTCGAGGGGTAGTTTAGCAAAAAAAGAAAAGTGACATCATCGAATCTTGTGATCCTACGGATAAAATGCAGATATTATCGTACAACAAACAGAAGAAAAGAGAAAAGGACGAATCCTGACCATTGGCTGATGGAAGAGCGGGTCCCAAAAAGCCGTGATGGGACTTGACGGTGAACCGCTGCTTACCTTTTTATTGGTCGCTGTCAGTTTGTACGGTGGAGAAACGGCACACGCAATAAATTACCCCTCTCCTTCACCACTGGCAGTGAGTGAGTGGCATAAAATGTAAATAAGCAGGTTGTAAGTGAAAAAGGTTGTCATATTATAGAGTGGATAATATGTCACAATCTTTCTCCCCTTCTGTATGTCATTCCTTCATTCATTCACGGTTTGTCCTATGATCTTGGAATAACTCTTTCCTTTTCTTTTTATTTATAATTTTAGAAATATTATAATAATATTTTAAAATATAAAATTTAATTAAAAAAGATTTATAATTTAAATTATTTGTAATTTTGTATTTGTTAATTTTATTAAAAATTATTCAAATTGAAAAACATCTATTTAAAATTTAAAATATTGAATTAATTATATAAAAATTAATGTCTATAATAAAATTGAAAAAAAAATAAAATATATATTAAAAATCATTGATTTTAATTTATTTTTGAATTAACAAACTCTTTTAGACGCTATTAAAAATAATAAAATAAATAAATGATAGAAATTCAATCATATAAATTATTTTATATAAACCTTTTTCTCTTATAATTTATAAATTTTTTCTAATTTGATAAAATAATAGAAATTAGAAGAGAAAAAAATATATCAATGTCAAAAAGAAATTGTATTAAAATTATTGAAATTATAAAAAAAATTATCTTACTAAACCACAAAGAGCTTTCTCTATTTATATTTTATAGTCTAATAATAAGTAATTAACGATAATTCAATATATTATCATTAAAACTAATAAAAAACTATATATTATAATTTTAAAATAAATAAATATTAAAACATTTAGATATTCATTATTAATAAATATTTTCACCGTTATTATTCTCTATCATGCTTCTAAATATAAAATTTTCATTCATATTCTCTATCATGCTTCTAAATATAAAATTTTCATTCATAACAATAAATGATAGCTATAATTGATTATAATAATATTCAATGTCAATATTATAATAATACTAATTTAAAAATTAAATTATAATACATGTTAATATGATAATTGAATGACAATTAAAACCAATATTATGTAATTTTAATTGGAAAAATATATTACAACATTATAATAATTATAATTATTTACCGATATGTATTAATTATGATAATTAATAATAATATTTATATAATATCATAACTAATAATTAAATTCTATGTAATACTATCAAAATTTAAGAGTTCTATATAACATTATAATTTCATGTGTTATCGCAAAAAACCTCATATAGCAAGAATAAGCGAAGAACATTCATTTATAAATTTATGAAATGCCACATATCAACTTTTTCGAAAAAAAAAAACTTAGTTTATATAATATATGTATATATATATTGATTGATTCCTTTATTCAGTTATAATTAATGATAATTTAAACTATAATCTTGTTTTCATGTATCATTAGCTAGCTAATTATGTCTTGGCCTGATGGAAACATTATGATTTTTTTTTAATTGCTCACTATCAATAATGGAGGGCAGTTTCTATATCACTAGAATAATCTGATTAATTTTTTTACTAATATAAAAAATAAGAAATTTCAAATTTGAGTTCTGTCGGTTATAGAAATTTTCATCGATTTAATTTTTCCTTTTCTTTCACTATAAATTGGTAATGGTGAATAAAAATCAATGCAAAGATTGGGAAGCCAGTTTGTAATTTTTTAAAACAAAAGCGATAAGAAGAGTATCAAAAACATTATTAGTGTAATTTTTGAATCTTTTATTTTCTTTCACACATGGTGGGGGAAGGCATGGAACAAAATTCTTAATCCAATATTAGTAGAATTCCAGTTAAGGAATTGATGCTATGACTTCCATTTTTCATATAAAAGATATATAATAACAAAATTAAATATTTATAATTATAGATAAAAAGTTGATGTTGGGGGATTAATTTAAAAGAATATGATGTTCGACTTTAAGACAAAATCCTAATCAACAACCTCAAAAAGTACATCACACTATCTTAATTAGGATTATGGAATTAATCAACCCTTTCATAGTGGAATAAACTCATAAGGAAGCTAATGAATATAATATGATTGGTCCTTTTTCAGTTTTATGGAAAATGAAAGATTTTGAATTCGAATCTCTGTAGCTACAGATTTTCATCAATTTATAGAATTAGAGAGAGTTATACATTCTTATCGTCCAGCCTTATTGCATTATGTTGATTCAAAGGATATAAAATATCCTAATGAATAAAAAAATATGAAAATTTCGAATCGGGATTTCAAAATTTTCCCCGAAAATTATCTCTGTAGGGACACAAAAGTCATGATATTTTTTCTGGTACGAGCGCATGCATGGTGGGGTTGAGGCCAGACGTTCATGGAGCCACGTCATCGAAATTCTCCACCGTATAAAACCATGAGGGAGATTATTTCATAGAAACGTGTATCCTTCACAATCACATCTCCGCATTCTACGTGTAGTTCAGAATAGTGCATACAGGTCAACATAAATACTACGTCTTATGATAATTTATTCTTTTAATTTTATTCGTGTTTTCATGAAAATTATTTAAAAAATTGTTACCAAACAAAAAATTTAATTTAGCATATTTGAAAGTTCGTTGAACATGAATATTATTTAAGACTTCTCAATATAAAATGTATATAGCTTAGTTTGACTTGTGATTTTAAAAGAAAAAAAGGTCACCGCTCAATAAATTCTACTCAGAATAACTTTTTGAAAGACAAACATGAAATATGAATCCCTCTTTTCACAATCCACATGTGAAAAAAACTCAAAACTATTTCTAGGTATAAAGAATAAAAAAGAAACTCTTTACTTGGTTTGAGAGTTGGGCATATCACATGCTGTGCACATTCGTTTCAAAGAAGAAGGGATAGATAGATAGATAGATAGATGCCTTTTAAATCTATTCCTTACAGTTGCAAGTCAACAACACATCATTCCAATTCTGGTTTAATTCCAAAGCTTATGTCTCATTCAAATATGGTACATTTTTCATATCTTAACACCTTTTTTCTATGAACAACATGGCCTTGTCTATCTTCCCATTTGCACTCAAGATTAATTAGGCCATCCCTAATTAATCATCAGTTTCCCACTTCTAATAATAGGAATATCGCCTAAACGTGATTAATTAGATGGGTAATTATTAATTATATAAAAACATCAAAATTGTGTGCGATCATGTGTTATATATATAGTTAGGAGGACATGGCCCTTATCATCTTTGTTATTACCATCAGAAATGTAGACAATGGACCAGTTTGTGAGTGAAACATGCACCTAAAAGGTCATACATTTTTGGTATTTTTCACTTTTTATAATTTTGGCAACGAACAATCCTGCAGAAAGTGATGGAACTTAATGCCCACAGTAGTCTTCTTAATGAAGGGGTGCCCTTTGGTACAGCTAGCTAGGCAATTAACTAATCAAAATCATCACAATTAAAGTGAAAAAATTCAAAGTTATATCCCGTGACTGCTGTTATATGCTTACAACTTCAATCCACTTTCTTTTCACATGCATACGCATTTTTATGTTTGAATGGAAATGGTATTCGGGTAAAACCTTCTCAATAATAATAATTTTAAATTTCACTGATCGATTCTATATTAAGTAAACAGTAAGGAATAAGGAATAAATAGATAGTATATAAATATTGAGCTGTAACCCTAATTAGAAGGATGAGTGATGGGTATATAATAATTTCACACCAATTGGAATTTAGAAGGATAACCTTATTCTTACTTTAGCCTGAGTGGGCAATATAGGGTTTGAAAGATCACACAATTAACCTATTAGAACGAAAGAACCTTTGTCCAGTCATTATAGCACTAGTCAATAGTCATCACAATCATCAATATATACACTTCTTTTGACTGAACCACTAATAATTTTAACTTAGGATAAATTTACCCACGGATTGGTGATAAATTAAATTAATATTTTTTCCCTTTCAAACCCTAATAATCATGCATGTTCCTAATGGTGGTATTTTCAGATGTTGATGAACTGAATTCCTTCTCAGGGAATATACACTCACGGGATTTTTTTTATTCACGGAAAATATATTAATTAATTTCCACTATCTTGTAGTTTTAAAGTCAATCAAATGATTTTTTTTTTTTTGGGTTTTAAGAGAAAGAAAGAGAACCCTTTAAAATTCTTTCATTTCAAGAAAGATTCATATTCAAATAATTAGTAATATTTATGAAAGAGCGCACTAATGACTATCTGACTTCGTTTGATATTTAATTAATTAATACTAATAATCAAGTAAGTTTGGCATAATTTTAATATATAAATATTATTATAAATATAAAATTGAAAAAGAGATAAGGAAGCATGGAAAAGGGTCCACAAATTCACAGGAAGAGCCATTTGAAGAAGGGGCCAATATCAAAAAATCATCGAAGATGTCTTGCAAGCAGGTTGGGGAGCAAGCATTAGCGGGCTCCACTCCCATTTCTTGCATGTAGACTTGACATATGAATGAATAATAGTGATTAACAACACTTCTCATGTACAATACATGGCATCATCTTCAAATTGATCCTGGGATTTAAAACCATAAAAGAAAATTTCAAAAACCTTTTTTTTTTTAGGATTATGGATGGATGATATGATTAACAAATGATTGTATATTAATTTATCTGAAAAACCAAAATGGTTTGTTGCTTCTTTTTAATACAGAATTAAGATAATTAACTTTAAAAGATTTACCTACACGCAATGTATACACTAAATTTATTATAAATACTATTTTATTGCACGCGATGATATTTTTAAACTTACGTTAGGCAAAAAGGACAAAATATTAAAAATTTTTTTTAAAAATTAATTGATTTAATGATATAAATGAACTCATAGACCAAATGTAGACAAAAGAATTTCCATTAATATGTAGTTTATAGAAAAACGAAAGAACTTTTTTTATATATACATACACACTTACACATTGAATTATTAGCTTAATAACAATGTTGATCTTGAGATTTTAAAATATTTAATTTAATTAATACTTTTTGTTGTTTTACCATAAAATATGTACTTGTCAATAATATTAGGTACAACTCTTTATGTGCTTATTTTTCTTAAAATATTAGGTATAAATCTTTTTTTTACCGGCAAATTCAATTTATTTTATTAATATATCAGTAAAAACTTAATTTATCTAAGAAATTAATCCAATTCAATAAACTTTTCAATACACTAAAACCTAGACTGAAAAAATTAAGTGAAAAAACCTAAAAAAAATATAATAATAGACAAAAAACACAAATCATAGCGTTTGATCTTGAGATAATAATAAAAACAACTAAATCAGTATCTAAATAGAAGAGCAAAAGAGCTATAAACTTAAACTCATGTCACAAAAGATTCCACAGAATCAACACCTTTTTAATTAAACAATCTGTAAATCGATTGCATTCTCTATTTACATGTTTAAAATCCATTTTGACTAGAGACAATATTAAAAAATCAAACTTATTAAATCGAGTCCACCATTACTAAGTTTACTTATCTATCTGAGAAACGTACAAATTAAAGTCCGATTCAATAATGAAAAATAGAGAATTATGTTTAGAATGACAAAATAACTTAACTACCTTTTTAAAGTTGTCAATAATTCAATTTTTTTAGAGTCTAACGTTCTCGATCATCGATAAAAAATACAACGAACCAAGTCAAGAGAATTTCTTAAACCGTAATTATCATTTTTTATTTTGAAAACACATGAAAATGGCAAAAATGATGGAGAAAAATTCCACCAACTTTTCATGCAGCTAAAGACATTAGGAAAGAAAAATAAAAAGCCAAAAATATCAACAAAGTCGGCCAAATGTTCTTTTTCTTTTTCATTAAATATTTTTTGTGGGAATTTATCATTAAATATGTAAATAATATCAGAATTTAAACATATAAATGAATTTTCAAAAAGGTCGGCCATAAGATATTTATGTCCGAAATGAAATAAACGCCGACTATGGCAGTTATGTAAATAAAAGTAAAAAAGATGGCAAAAGAGAAATGACATCCCAATAATTAAGCAAAGAAAAAAGAAATATAATAAAGAAAAAGAGGTGGGTGGTGGCGGAAGATAATGTGACATTCACAAATACTACGTCTTTTACTGATTTCACTTTTTTTAAATAATAATAATAAAATCAGTTCAAGAAAATAAAAATTATTATGTAATATTAAAATGAATAGTCAAATGATAATATCCATAATTAGTAGTAATAGCCTAACAGTAAAATGCTTGATTATTGCGCCACCACACCTTATTATTATTACCTTTTTTTCTATTAGAAATCAATTAATAATAATCCATTTAATAAAATTAATTATTTTAGTACTTAAAATGAAATGTATGGTCAGATTTTACTTTTAAAATCACAAGTTTAAGATTTTTAATCTCAAAATTTAATAAAATAAATAAATTAAAGAGAGGTGTGTATGAGTTGGTTGAAAAATGATTTAGTATTTAATTAAATGGGAAAAAGAAAAAGAAAAAGAAGAGAGTAGAGTGGGTTTAGGGAAAAGCGATAGATGTCAAAAAAGCAACAGCTAAGCGCTAGATTTGAGGGACCCATGAAATATGGTGGGTCAAGATATCGTCCCCTTTGACGGGACGTCAACACTCTTTCGCTTTCTATTCAGCCGTTTAGCCGCACGCTTTCCCATGCGGCTCTCTTTTTACCGGCTTCCTTAACTCCCACTCTCTTTTCCTAATCAATGCTCTCACTTTTTTTTATTCAATATTTATTATTAATGGACCTACCTTTTTTCATCTTTACTAATGTATGTGAATATTAGTGTAAAAATAAAAATATATTAACTATTTACATATTAAGCTTTTTAAATTTCTATTTATTGACATTAAATCCTTTAATTTTTATAACATTTCAGTAAAGATTAGGCTCTAAATAGATAGAGAGCAATTCAAGCAATTAATAGAAAGAAACAGGCTTCACGGTAACGCGGTAGGGATGAAACAAAGATTAATAGCATATGATTTTGAAAGCAACAGCATAAAAAATGTTTATTTGTCAGAAATTGATTATTCTTATTTTTGGAGTAAAAGCATAATTATAAATTTTGGAAGTACACACCAGTTCTTGGAAATGAAAGGTCCAACAGAACTAGCAAATGTAAAATCCTCATTGAAATTATTTTGGGAATTAGGTCAAGTTCAGATGACATGATCTTAAATTTACATCCTGTGGATAAGGATATTTGAAGTTGATTGTTTCTTTGAAAGATATTTTTTTAAAAAAAAATTGCAATATTCAAGAATGATGTAGATGTTATGAATTACATATGACATTGTAACCACAGTGATTTAGATATTTTTGTTTGATTGTTCAATTAGTGGATCTTGTCCCTCGCTTGCTATTCGGATCCAATTCTCCAGACTAAATAATATTTAGGACGGTGAAATATAGAACGAGAAACCCTCAATTGGTATGTTTCTTGTCAGTTTAATCGCGTTGCAGGACTCTCTATCTTTGCACTTTGCTGTACAGTAAAATTGATTGAAGAGTCATTTTCTTGTAGCCCTTTTACCCTTTTTCAAATTTTAACCTCGTACAGAATGATCAGTTGTGGGATGAGAATGCAAATTTTCAACTCCCTTTTGAATAATTTCAGAAAAAAGAAATAGAAATAAAAATTATAAAAAAATAAAAAGAGTAGGATGTTTTTCAGATATAGAGCAATTGCAAGTGTAGTGGACTTTTTACAAGGCAAAATATGAGAAGTGTTTCCACTTTAGATGTATAATCATTCCCATATATATTTTTTGCCTTGCAAGATGAAAAAAGATTAGAAGGGAACATCTTGAATACCTATAGAGGGCACACCATTAATTTAGAGTTCCCCACCATCATAACATATATTTCATATGAAAAAAGGGGATCGAATTTCATTTTTTTCTCTTTTATTATTAATTATTAGTCTATTTTTATATAATTATTTTGGGAATTTTCTATTAATTTTCAATTAGACATATATTAGCCAAGAGCAGGACCTTACTCTTTGGGATAATATCCCAAAGTGCATTTTATAATTCAAGTTTTTTGCAAGTCGCATTTAAGGGATAAGCATAATCGCATTTAAGCTCGGCAGCAATATTAGGGCAGGGTCAAGATATCTAGATTCCGGTGAGATGGTTCAATCCAGACCCATCCTTAATTAAGGGACAGCATGGGTACAAAACTACAAATTTATAGCCTTTTCAAACACAATGGATCCAAATGCATATTTTAGGGAATGGTTTGAGTGCATTTGCAATAAAGGAGTTGCCTAGAAAATTGCTAGCCTTTTTAAACATCATTTGAGGGTTGGCTGACCTAATTGCCATCCACAAAACAATTTGTAAGTGGAGCCAAATGGACATATTATAGGTCATTAAAAGACTAGCCAACTTTAGGGTTGGATTGCAATAAAACCCTAATTTTTACTACAACTATCCCTAATTCATCCTCCCAAAATAGCTGAAACTTTTTTTTTTTTTCTTTCCAGTTGAAAGCAACTGATATTACCAATATGCTATTCCAAAATTTAAAAATGGGTATATGGATCTTCTAATTTTATTAAATTTCAACTCGACGGATCACGTTAGAGTTTATTGATGGAATAAGAAAAAAAAAGAGAGAGAAACAAAAGAGTGGGATAGCAGAGCATAATAAGCCACCACAAAGCAGCATGCGCACAAGGCAAGGTGGAAGCTTTGGTAAAAGAAAAAATGATGTAAGTTTTGAAAGAGTGATTATCAAAAGATGATGGGTTCCCTAATCACAATGCAAATTAATAGCCAAATGCGTGTACGTCTTTGATTAGACGTGTTGGTACTTAGAGTAATTGAGACGCCATAAACGGCACAGTCTTATAACATTTTATTATTAATATAAAAAATATTAATGTATAATTAGCAGTTGGAGAGTTAAGGAAAAATGCACTACGTCATTCGTATAAAGTTTAAAAAAGGTTATGCCAGTTGTGTTTTAGTTCATCTTCTCATATTTTGTAAAAAAATGTAAGAAATAGACATTTTAAATTGCAATATTCTCTATTAGAAAAAATTATTATTAATTTAGTGAATATTATTTAGAAAAATTATCTCTATTGTATAATCCATATATTCTTCCGATCTCCTTTAATGGACCGACTCAACACGAGTAAAATTTATTTCTAATCCAATGAGTTGAAAGTACTTGCGGTTAAAAAAAAATATTTGAACTTGCATGTTGATATGTAGCTCCCTAATCCAATACTAAATGTAGTTTCGTAGTTCGATACTTCTTTTTATTTCAAATATCAATCGTATTGAGTTTTTAAAAAATAATAAATTTAGATATAATAATTACTCTAATTTTGAGATAAAAAGTAATTTGGTTAAAATACATTTAATTTTACCACAATTTAGAAAAATTAAATAATTTTTTAATCCTGATGAAAAAATCTTAAATAGCTCAGCATACTATCGTATATGATATATAGGGTGTTTAATTTTTTTGTGGTAGCAAAAAGTGGAATATACAACAAGTTTAAGACAATTTGATATGATCTATTAATTATAAAATAATAATATTATTATCTTAATAAAAAACATTAAATAGCTCAGCATGTTCATATGTAGAGCCCTAATTCAAGAAACAAATTAAGTTTTGATTTGTCTTGTCTTAACAAAAATTAGGAATATAAAACAAGTTTAAGAAGTAAGACAATGTGACACTTATAGAGAGGCCAACACTAATTGGATGGTTAGTGTGGACCCCATTTGGTTAATCATGTTAGTGTTTTAGTGACAGTACGACTAATTTATGACAAAGAAAGACTTGATATGATCACTAATCATGATTAATGATGAAGAAAGGAGGTTAAGCAATCCTTCTCACATTTAAAACCTAATTAAGGATGGTTTATATGTATCCCATATTTGCTAATAGAAACACAAACATGGTTGACCATATGTTTTGTGATTGCCTTTTTTTATTTTTTTAATTTTTTCTTACTGACTTTTGTTTTTTCGAAGGTATTTGGTAAGGGGGGGCAAAACAAGAAAGCAAGCCAGCAGTTCTTAGATCTTTTCTTGATTATGTTTTGGGTGACAAAACCATAACTCATTAGCATATTTGTTCTAATTGCTAAACATCACCTTCTAAATCTAATCATTTCTATATCATCTGGGTTAGTTAATAGGATCCATTGTCCCCTCTTTAAGTCTTAAGCTACCCTCTATACACTAATCCTTCAATTTCACTATTGTCCTTACTCTATTTAATTCAAAGTTTTTTACTCCCTTTTGATTCTTGGATCCTTTTTTTGTTTAATTACCTTTTTATGGTAGGTGGAGCATGTTCGCAAAACGAGCTAAAAAGCCGTTTTAATAGTTTTTCGTAGAATGCTAAAAACAAAACATTAGAAGAGTAAACTTTTTATAAAATGTTATTTAACTTCTAAAAGCTAGTTTAAACACCACGTCATTGAACATGATCAAAAATGACATTTAGCATAAAAACTATTTAAAAAGCTGTTGTCGAACATAATTTTAATCTTATTATCTTATACTAACATTTAAAAGGACTCAACGACATCATTGAGATAATTTTTCTTAAATATCATCCTCCGTTCAAGCATAGAGTACAAATGATAATAATTTTTTTATTATGCAATAGAAATTCAATTTTGAACTATATTCTAATAAATAATATAATAATAAAAAGAATTTCTTACCCAATGCTAAGTAGGCCATAAAAAAAAAGCTGAATTTATTAAAATGCTTCAAGTGGAAGGTTTTGGAAATGGAATTTTGGATAATTAAACCTTAATAAAAAACACTTGAGGAATTTTTGTAGGGTTTCCATTCTTTAGGGAATAACAATAATCAGAAGAATCGACATGAGTTTGGATTGTTCAGATTAAGTAAAATCTGAACCGCAAAATATGGTTCTTTTCTCCTTTTTTTTTTCATGTTGACTATAGAATATCCAATCTTGATGACAATTATAATGGTCAAAGATCATCTTTACCATCCCTACTTAGAGCTTTCATAGAAACTAGATATCTTCTTGCTAAATTTAGATTAAATTTTTATTTAAAGATTCTAATAATTGCAGTTCGCAAATAATAATACATACATTTTTCAATAATTATGCATTTAGTATATTTGAAGTCCAAGCAAGAATCTATGCACTATGGAAGGAAGGAGGGACCACTTGAGAAATGAATTCAGGTGAAGAAAGTATGGTTCAGTTGATACAGCCATAGCTAAGCACTGAAATTTTTTAATTCCAAAGAGTTGATAATAGCACACAAGAAATGATAATATAATATAATAAAGAAAGAAAATAATAATAGAGAGAAGGGAAGAATAAATTAACAATTTAAAGCACTTTTGAGATCTTGCAAAGTTATCAGATAGATAGTGTAGGGCATAGAGGAATAAATTAAGGTAGATGGGAAGAGAGGGGGACAATTCTGGCCTGCTCAAAATATACGTAGTTAAATATGTATGTGGTCTGGAGGGCACTCGGGCCAAAAAGGAAAAATTTGTGCCTTCAATTTTAAAATCCTGCTCTTGAATAAGAAAAAATCTAAGGGCACCAAAAGGACTATCTAACCCTGTTAGTATTATTATATATGTGTCTCTTTTTGCTTGGGATTCTTCAAGAACTTTGTTATTACCTTTCAAAGGAATCAAAATTCCTAATTATGACCCTTTATTTGTTTGGTCCCATCTTTTACTTCGTAGAACTTGTAGCAAAGGGTTAGCTTGTAATTATTAGAATGACAAAAGCGTTTCATTTGGCGTTCAACTACAAGGTTTCGGAAACATTAAACATAAACTTATCAGGAAAAACAAAAAAAAAAAATTGTCTTCATTTTAACTATTGCTTTTCAAAAGAATTTTTAAGGTTGTTCGAGTTTAAAATAAAGTAGTAATATAATGCAATTTCTAGTTTTTTTTTAAAAAAATTGAGAATGGACCCACAATTTCTATTTAATTTATGAAGAAAATTGAACCTTCAGAGAATTTAACATTTTATTCAGGCCCAGACTGTCATAAGTCTAGCATGAGAGAGCATTCTTAAGCTTTTTAGACCCACCTACAAAACCTCACTTGGTTATGAGCATTTAACCTCCATCAATTGCAGAGTCCAGTTAAGCTTGGATTAACTTAAATCAGCAACTAGAGTTATTGGAATTTTAGTTAGACATTTTAGAATTCTAATACCTGAAGCCACCAATAATTCAAAATGGTAAAAACAAGGCCTATTTTTTGCCAACGAAAATCATGAACCCTAGACCAATCTTTTCACCGATCTGATCAATACTCAGTTGCCAATCACCAGATTACATAGTACATATGCCATTTAACTGCACCAACTATTTCTTAGGCTTCTGAAGAAAGTTGAAATTTACAGCACAAAAGTGGCCAAGTATCACTCCTCTTCTCCAAAGTCCATAAGAAAATCAGTCAAGTTCTCTGAATCCTCTACTGCCTCTTCAAGAGACATGGAACCCTTCTTTTTAGGTTTTGCCTGCAGATTCAATGGAAGCAGGAAAAAATTTAGCGGTTTGACATGTGTAAAAAAACTGGTAGGTTTAACTAAAAATGATGTAAATGCTTTAAACATTTTTCAGTAGAATGATAGCATAAGAACCATGTCCATTTCATGCTTCGTAGAATAGATAACACACGTATGTTCCCCTATCCGGGGATGAGAATGATATAGGTCAAGAATGCTTTAGAACCACGAGATAGAGATTATATTTCTTCTGGCAGCATGTGTACAGGTGGGTCTCAGAAAGGCAAGAAGTCCCACATTATTTAATAAGCTGAGGGACAGTACTCAGAATGGTCTAAATGCAAGTGTGTTTTTGCATGTGTCTGTGTATCTGTCTGACTCAGCTGAGGCAAAATAATCAGAGGATTTAATAAGGAACGCCGTACTTTTGATTTGCGAAGCTGAGGGGTAGACTTTAGCACACTCCAATTTCGTGTAATTTCCTCCTCTTCTTCTCCTTCTTCTTCTTCTTCTTCAACATCACTATCCTCTCCTCCCTCCTATTCAAAGTGTCAATAGACAAAATGCCATCACATTTTTAGAGATATTTCCACATATTTGAAGAGATGAGGATCATACACATCATACAAGATGACGAAACTCACATCAGTTTCACCAATGTCAACAGCTTGCGCCATAGCTTCATCCATGTCTGTCGTCTGCTTTAAGAAGTATCATGGGTTAAAGGATGAACACGTAACTGAAAATATAAAAGTGCTAACCATCCATAAACCCAATATCCTTTGCTATATATCAGTACAGTTGTCTCCATTTTACATGCTTCAAAATTGAACTCTAATTTATCAGAAACTAGAGGCATATGTTCTTCAACTTATCACAAAATGCCAACTACCAAGACAATTAATTTTGCTCTCAGTTGTATCAGTGCAGTCAATATATCAAGTTTTCATATAAATATCAAGAAGTCTAGAACTTCTGTTTACAAGGTTAAGCCAGTGGGAAGCCGCATGCCACCCTGAATAGCTAAAATGTCATGCATGGACATCTGAAATTCCTTTATAACAGATAAACCAAATCAGTGTTTTAAATATATAAATTGGTTTAGGATAATATACTTCACAAAAGACCTTGATTACTTCAACAAGCACCTTTCAACATGACATAAGTTCATTAGAAAACCATAGATGTGAAGAGCTACTTATGTTTTAAGTTTATTTGCCAGTGTTTCCCTTTGATATTGCACCCAGACATCATGCATAACAATAATGAAAACATATTTCTTCCTGTTATAAAGAAAAAAATTATACCCAGCCAAAAAAACATCAAGTTGATACTTCCTGTGAATTACCTCAAGTTGTTCCGTCTTCTCTTTTGCCAAAGTTGCTTCAAACTCCTCCCTGGGTACAATTTTGCCATGCTGATCCATGCAAGAAGAGGAAAAAAAGCTGTTAATAAAAAACGTCAATGAATATAACCACATGCCTCACCTAAAGCACAAGTTATTCCACTCATCTTGCATATGATGTGATTTCAAATAGGTTGAGAAGACATTGTTGACATTATAAGCATACTTGAGAAGAAACTTACTGCCAGGATCACCATAAGTGCACTTGATGTTAGAGAAATTCTTGATGCTGCCTTGCTTTTGCAATTCCTTAGATAGAACTCTCATTTCATACTTATGCTATCTTGGTTAATTCTAGGGGGTGTGTAATTGCTGGAATGTTACTGGAAAGTGAGGTGGATAATAAGATTCGGTGTTAGGCAGGTACAGGAGTGCTACATTCCAAATTCAAAGGTGGATCTCATCCCTACTTTTCAATGTATGTGGGAAAGTACTTTCCCATCTCAAAGGGTGGCAAAGTAAGAATTCATATTGAAAAAAAAGGAGATAATTTAAAAAATAAAACGACATTAATGCTCTAAATTATCTTAATTTCCTAAAAAAATTTATTGCCATCCAAACATGATGAAATTCAACACTCCTAAAGTTAGTTTCTTGGAAATCTACTTTTCTAGGAATGTAATTTTCCATAGAAAAGTCGAATTCCGGTAACCAATTTCCCCGCCAGTGAGATTTATCATGCTTGAAGAAATCCACCAAAGCAACCATGATTTCAATTGGTTGAATGCGAGGTTTGGCAATAGAAAAGCTAGTTGACAAAACAAAATTAAAGTTGATTTCTTTAGGCCAGAGTTTTGCAGTAAAACCTCATATCCAGGCAATGAGAATTGAAACTCAACCAGATATATGAAACCTATATAATAATGATCAGTTGGACAATTCTAAAAATGATCCTACTTGAACTGCCAATCAACAATACAATTCATTCAAATGCAGAAAAGCAGTATAATACCTAAATAAGCAATAAAATTGAGGTTCTTAGAAATCAGATGAGGAGAGCAACTCAACCAATTTGCAGCAGACTGCATGCAAGTTAGTTTCCCAGCAGTCTGCTGATTTCATTGACTTCTCAAGATCATTTAACAAATGCCTCAGCCTTGAGCTTTGCACATGATCCCTCAGAAACTGATTAACTTCTATTCATCAACCAAATTTTGGTTTCATAATAAGAAAACCATTAAAGATAAATGGCCAGGTTCTAGACTATAAACCTCTTTATGATATGATGGAATGGATACGAAACAGATTATCCACCTCTTTCAGGTAAGCCAGCATATTGGGTGTCGGTTCATGAAAATCAGGGCCCCTGTAATTAATTATTTCATCCGGATCTTGGATGTAGTTGATTGTTGGATAAACTGGATCTCCACCCCAAACTGCAAAGATCAACTAAATTGTCAATCTCAAAAAGAATGAAGCAAGAATCATTTTTATGTCTTCAAAAATAACTGGTTTTGAATAAGATACTTTGCTTTATTAGATCCTCTCGCATTCTCATTGCCAGAGGATCCCTTTTAATACGAATATCTGTCCCCATCATTATGCGATATTCTCGATCTGTTTGATGGCAGAACATTTCAATTAGTTGGGTGTTTTCATCTTCACCAGTCTCTTCAAAATGCCTCTGGATAGCTTCCTGTGAGGTGTCTCCCTTCCATGCTTTTACCCATTCTGAGTAATATGCCATGGGACCTATTTTCTCCAGTCTCTCATGTTCAGCTCGAAGCCTACAGAGAGTAGCAACGACATAAATCCATGCTACATGCAAATTTTTTTTTAGTGAACTATGTGGTTGAAAAACAATCACTGGCAGCAATTGCAAGGGATATCAACAGAAAACAAAGAGGGGAATAGACGTTAATCCAATGGGATATTATCAGTTTTCAGGCAAGTTAAGGACATTTTCAAAATATGCGAATACAAAGAGGTGTAGAGGATCTAGAGTTCACATAATGCTACGTCAGAAGTAGGCAAACAATCTAAGGAAGTTTGTTGCAACTAAGCAGGACTTGCGAAATTTTCAATTCTCTGGATATTACAATGCGAGTAACAAGGAAATGAAATAACTTTAGTATATTAGTTATTGAAAAGGTAATTTTCAATCTCCCTTATTCTGTAGTTCATAATGTAGTGTCTTAGACACATTGCTGTGCAAGGCAGATTAGCATATAGAATGTTCTTTTTTCATCTTCTAATCCTGTAATGCATAGGTATAGGTTCCTTTCGGTATGTGATGAATGAGGCATACCCTCCTCTTTTCTCTTTACAACCCCCACCCCCTTATTCTCCTTCCTTTCCCATATTCAAGACTGAGTCCTTGAAGTTCCTTTAACTGTGTTTACATTTTTCTCCAAACTTGTATTGAATTTACATTTCATATATTCAAGTCCAATTTACAGGTCAGTTTTGAGTAGCTTTCATGTTTCTTATACCCTCGTATACTATAGTTAAATTTAAATTACAATATCATGGATTTTTTAAAAAAAAAAAATAGATTAAAAATATCAATATTACCTTTCTTCTTTGAAAAGATGTTTTCTAGCTCTGTATAAAGCAGTCTCTGTCAGTGTCGGTTCCTCACCATGAAGCTTCACTTGCCCAGTTTCAGCCATTGCTTTGAGAAAAACCTTCAAAAATTAAAAATAAGTGCATGATAACTGTGTTTCAGCAAGAAGCAGCTTATATATTATTGAAGAAGAAAATATTATTGGGCTATTGGCCTCAAAGCTACAAATTTGAGAAAAAGAAAAAAAGAGCAATGAAATAGCATGGATAGCTGCCTGAGGTAAAAAAAGGTGTTCACTATTGAGACGAGAAGTCATAAATGAGGAGCTGCTTTGTCTGAAAGTGCTGATCAAGTTTACATACCAAATGAAAAGAAAATAAGGCAAAAAAGTGTTGAGATTTTAAACTGAGTAGAAAAGATACATTGCTGGCATAGCATAATGCTATTACTGCTAAATGCTGAAAGGAAGTAAATTCCTAAAACTCATTGATCTTTTCTCTAAGACAACTACACTAACCGTTTCCACATCAGGCTTCCTCCTTTGCCATCTGGACCATTGTTCCTTCTCCGGCTTTCTCCAGTTCCACCATAATTCTTCATTTGTAAGTGTCCCCTCTATTGGCTTCTTCACTTTTGGATCAATGAAGGGATGAGGACGTCCCAATTTTTTGTCTAAATCATATCCAGTTTCTTGTTCTTCCTCAGGCTCTGTCTGATAAACCACATAATCAGACAACACATCTTTAGGCTCCTCCGTAGTCTCATCAATACTTTCAGGTGCTTCTACGTTCACCACGGAAGATTCAGGAGCAGCGGCCGACATTCTATACTTCTTCCTCCTACTTCCAGGCATTTCACCATAAGATGGAGATCCCGTTGACGTGCCCATCGGTTCAGGAGCCCTGGCAGCCCTAACGCGATCAGCAGTACCTTCTGGCCAGTAGTCTTGTCCTGGAATACTAGCACGAGCTCCAGATGCCGGTTCAAGTCGCCCAGATGTAGAGTCCATATAACTATGATAGGGCGGACGTTCAATAGATACATGCTCAATATATTCATCCTTCTTCTCACACTTTATACAAGGGAGTAATGGTGCCTTTGGGAATGCATTAGAGCCAAATCGAACTTGTGGCGTTCGAACTGAAAATGAACCAACAAATGATGTCTGCATGATCCAAAGAAAATTATATGTTTAAATAGCATGTATAACTAATGAGATGCTCCAGCGAAACGGTCTTTTGACAAGCAAATGGTAAACAGGGAAATTGTCACCCCTCCGGCCCTCCCCCACCTTACTTGGTAAATTCTAAGCACACAAGAGCCACTGCGACAAGCGATTAAGTATTTATCAACAAAACGTAATATCTATACATTATTTGCATCATTTATTATCCATAAAACACTTTTTAACATGGTAGAACTTATTTAGTAGGGCATAAATTTCTGTGCTGTTTTGCGTACTCAACAGGATTAAAGATGTGACTACGAATGAAAATCTGTTCCCAAAATAAACTGGACAAAGAGTAGACTGAAATTATGCATAATTCAACCGTAGATTCTTCAGTATCATGGCAAAGAGATAGCAGCCTAATTCGGGGACAACACTGTATTATGTACCAAGAAAGACAAGGTAAAAAGAGAAAAAGAAAGAAACAGAAATTAAACCTGTAGATGACTGCAACCTTGCTTCCCAGCAAGAAAACTATCTGCATAAATTGTACTCTTCAGCCCCCTATCTGCCATACCCCCACATAGCGGAGAAAAAAAAAACTACTGAGTATTAAGTTCCATTTGTATATAGAAAAAAACTCATCAAACAGATAAGAAGATAATGAAATACAAAACCCTGATAAATCCAAGTTGCCAGAGATGCCATTTTTATTCAACTAGCTATACAGCATGTAAATTCTGCAGAAAGGAACGAAATCATTACGTGGATATTGAGTCATTTTATGAAAATTTAACCAATTAGTATCAAAGTTAACAGAAACTAACAATATCAGGCGCACGCAAGTTAGAGGAAAGTTTGATGAAAATTGAAAAGGAAATGGAGGGATGAGACAAGAAACGAACTGTTATGGAGTCGAATTGTAGAGGGAAAACAGACAATAAATCATGAAGTTCAGAAAGTTCTGATTTTGAACTTGAGGGTTTAGGAAATGGGACAATGGATAAGGGTTTTGGATACTGATGTAATTTATTGAAACATACGGGGGAAAGTGAATTGGTGAATTTGTATGCGCACCGTTTTTTAGCACGGAGCTCTCACCTCAGAGTCTCTGAATGCCGTCAAGCGGAAAGTAAAATTTTCTGAAACCGAACGACAGGCAACGACAGGATTTTGTATTGCGGGAGGAACAGAAATCCTGTCGTTGCCTGTCGTTCCTCCAAAGTTACGACAGGATTTTTTATCTCTGTTAGTTTGACGATTGTTCGGATAATTGTCATATTCTTGCAAGCCAGAATAACTTGTCGTTTTCAAAGATGACTATCTAATTTTTTTAGTATAAAATAATCTTCAGTCATCCTATCAAAAATCAAAATGGGTAATTTTCAATATAAAATAAAATTAGTTTTGGCTTGCATTTTGATATCATTTTAATTACAAATTAGTGAGCAATATAATGTAATCAAATGCATTATAAAAGGGACGGTATCTCTGTTATATATATATATTCCCTCTCCAGATTAGGACATTAGGACATTGCACCTCTTTGCCTGTTGGGCCGGAAAGCCATACAGTAACCAACAATGTAGACCTCCTACTTAATTTCTATCGGGTGAGTGAAATTTCATAGTTGTAATCTGGTTTTTTAAAATTTAATTAAGAAGTTATTGGTTTTCTCAGAAAACTAAACAATATCTTAAGTCCTTCATTGTATTTTAATATCCAACAAAATAATGTTTTTTAAAATTTTAACTATTTATATTTTTTTTTATAAATAAAAAACACACCGTGCATAACACAAATTAAGAATATTTTTTACAAACTATTTTAGACTTAAAAATAGTAAATTGATAATGCCTTTAAAATTTAATATTAGCGCTATAGTATTTTGATAAAAATATTACATATAATGAAATTAGTGGAACTATAATTATAGCTTTTCTTTAAAATTTTAGATTAAAATTTTGCTTAAACTAATGTAAAAAAAATATATTTCATACTAAAGTATTTAAATAATAAATAGTAAAACAATATCCAAATATTCGTATGATAAATAAAAAATCGATTGAGTATTTAATTTTAAAATTGAATTAATTTTAAGATGTACAAATAATAAATTGGATGTTAATTTAAATGAGGGTGTAATATTAATTAGGTTGGTAAGTTGAGTTTTTATAGTATTTAGGTTGATTTATAGTAAAATTGTAACTACTCTGAAATGTTTAAGGTGAAATTGAAAGTTAAACCCAAATTAAATGATTTTTCTTAGAAAGATGAAAATTTAAATGTGATAAATATTACCATAGAATTAAATATTAAAAGGTTTTAATAAGTTTTTCCTGAAATTAATGCAAATAAAGAGTTACGAGGAGGAGAATCCAACCAGCCACATACAATTGGCAGACTCTAAAATTTGACTTTACGAAATTTTACATTTTAGTCCTTTTATTCATATTATTTTCTATATAGGTCCTATATTTCCTAACCTACGCTACCCAGCCACCGCATACACAAGCTGTAGATTGCAACATTTTACGTTTTAACATTTTACAATTTAGTACTTTCATTTGCAATTATTTGTCTGTATGATCCTCTAACCTACCCCCATACACACGGTAGATTACGCACTGTATTTCCTCAGCCTGTCTCTCCCCCCTTCTCTCCACATGTCTGCTTTTCCAATTTTTTCTTACCCTCAAAAATCAAGTATTGCACACTTTTCAGTTCCGAAATCTGGACTGCATTTTTTTCCGGCCTGAGCTCTGATCAATCGATTAATCTTTCTGTGCTCTTTATGGGGGAAAATGTTGGTTAAACATTGACAAATTTGGGATTTTGGGTCCCAATTTTTGACGGGTTCTGCACGTTTTGATGTTCAATTTGTGATTTTGGTTAATTGCCAACTTGATCTCTTCGAACCCATCAAGGTTTGAGTTCTCTTTTCGTAATTTGATCCGCATTGGTGTTTTTCTGAAGATTTAGGTACATTCGGTTTTGCATGTTCTGTTGGGTTTTAAGCTTATTATAGGTACTTTTTTTTATTATTTAGCGCAATATATATGTGGGATTTTTGGATTTTATGAAGTTCAAATTGATACCACCAAAAAGGGGTTTATTTTGAAGATTCGACCACACATTTTTTTGCGCATTTTGTTGGTTTCAAGCTTGTTCGTGGCGCTTTTGATTAGTTATGAGAGATTATTGGGTTTTCTAGTGTATTATTTTTGCTTTGGTTTTTGTTGGGTCTTACAAAATGAAGAGGTTAAAAAGTGAACCTCCGAATGGTAGGAGGTTCAAATTGTCACATTTCTTGCTGGGCATAGGAGCATTATACTTGGTGTTTTTAGCATTTAAATTTCCACACTTTTTAGAGATTGCAGCAATGTTGAGTGGAGATGATAGTTATGTTGGGTTGGATACGGCTGCATCAGAAGACGTGGAAGATTCAGACTTAAGCAAACCATTCTTTGGTTCTGTTTATAAGGATACATTTCACCGAAAATTAGAAGATAACCAAAACCAAAATGCACCGACGATGCCTGATAAAGAACCATTGGAAGAAATAAAAGGAATGAATAAACCTATAAAGCCACTTCAGCACCGATATGGTCGAATAACAGGAGAGATAATGAGGCGAAGAAATAGAACTAGTGGTTTGTCAGTGCTTGAGACACTGGCAGATGAGGCTTGGACTTTGGGATTGAAGGCATGGGAAGAAGTGCAAAAGTATGATGGGAGGGAGATTGGACAAAATTCTGTTTATGAGGGGAAGCTTGAGTCCTGCCCTTCATGGGTGTCAATAAGTGGGGAGGAGTTGGCTAGTGGGGAGAAGATGATGTTCCTTCCATGCGGTTTATCTGCAGGGTCTTCTATAACAGTGGTAGGAACACCTCATTATGCGCATGAGGAGTATGTCCCTCAACTGGCAAGGTTCAGGGGTGGTGATGGCATTGTTAAGGTTTCGCAGTTTATGATTGAGTTGCAAGGACTAAAGGCAGTTGATGGGGAGGATCCACCAAAGATTCTGCATTTGAATCCTAGATTGAGAGGAGATTGGAGTAAGCAACCAGTTATTGAGCACAACACCTGCTATAGAATGCAATGGGGGACAGCTCAGAGGTGTGATGGCTTGCCATCCAAGAAAGATGAAGACATGCTGGGTAAGAGCTGTTACTGTTTGCATATCTTAATATTTTCATTTTCACTTGTTCCCTTTGCAAGTTATTCCAAATACATTAGGACTCAAAGGATCATCAATGAAATAAATACATCTTCAAGATGAAAAGAAATGTGCAAGAATAACAAAAAGTAATTTTGTAATAAAGGAAGATGAAGTAAATTATGAAATTCTGTTTATATCTCAAGATGGGAGTAGAATAGACAGGGTTGGGAAATCCAGATTTGATTATTTATTTAATTTTTGGTATATTTCTATTGGTTAATTGGAAGCATTGGCTTCTACACTAGATGGGATGAATTTTGAGGTTTTAAACAAACAATTTCAGGAACATCTTGAGCCATAACTTTGTGGCCAAGTCCCCTGAAATTAACAATTTGAATTTTTAGTCATCACGTAGGCTCCTTGAAGCACTTGCAGGGACCCCATGCTTTTATTTGATATTTGCTTATTTTGTAAAGTTTGAGCCCATACACTTCTTATGTGTCTGTGGAAGCCTGACTCTGAAAAGAGAATCAAATTAGTAGAAATCAACCAAGCTGCTCTTGCAACTTTCCTTCTGGAATTCTTATTGGGTAGTGAGCTCCTCAAGCCACCTGTTCAACCCCATTCTTGATTGAATGCTTGCCGTTTAGGTAAAGTTTGAGGTTCTTTGCTTCCGCTTTTCTTATTTTTATGTGGAAGCTTAATTCCAATAATATGAACTGCTGGAAAATCCTTTTGCGAAGTAGGAGAATAGTCTCTATGCAGATTCCCTAGCTGTAAGTGACAGAGGTGGGGCCTTATGTGGGTCCAGAGAGCTGTCAGTAAAATGTTTTTGCTAATCTGGTTTTGTACTGAATTATTTGCATTTTGAAGCGTTGCCTGTAAGGTTATGCAAGAACAGTTATGCTTTAATTTTTTTATCTATTGTTAAATTTATTTATTAGTAATCCAATTGTAAAGGCGACTCCTATCTACGGAAGCCAATGAACTGAATGAAATTGCTCTATTTCTAGTCTGTATTGGGTTTAAGGTTTTAGTTCAAAAATCTAGTAATGAATGACTAATGCACTTTCTGAAACCTGTGTGCACGCGCACACAGATGCACATGAAGAAGTTCTTGGTGAACTTTAATCCTTTCTACCCCACATCATACCATTGAGATTTTTTAATACATGCATTTGGCAGTTGATGGATTTATGAGATGTGAGAAATGGATGCGGAATGACATTGTAGATTCAAAAGAGTCCAAGACGACTTCATGGTTCAAGAGATTCATAGGCCGTGAACAGAAGCCAGAAGTGACGTGGCCATTTCCTTTTGTGGAAGGAAAATTATTTATCCTGACATTGCGTGCTGGTGTTGATGGCTACCATATTAATGTTGGGGGTCGGCATGTGTCCTCTTTTGCATATCGTCCGGTATGTTGCTAAGGAAGAGAAAAATATGATGTTACCTCTTGTGACAGTTCCTCGTATGGTTAAAATTGATCGTTTAGGTCTAGACTACATGATTGCACATCTGATGCTTTGTGTTTATGTCATCGGTCCTAACTATTGCGGAGAAATTGTTCTTTTTGAATTGTCTCATTCTTGCATTATTTTCTTTTAATGTTTTCTTCCTTCTTTATTTTCCAGTATGTTGCTAAAGAAGAGAAAAAATGGTGATGTTTAGCTGTTATGAAGGTCTAGACAATAGGATTGCACATCTGATGCTTTGCATTTATTTTTTTCGGTTCTAACTATAGCAGATAAATTGATCTTTTGAATTGTCTACATTTTTGCATTACTTTCTTTTAATGTTCCCTTCATTCTTTATGCACTTCTCATGTACTAAGCTTTTTGTGCTCTTTCTTTCCGGTTTTTGATCCCTTTTCCTGTTCTCATCTTTCTGCCATGTTTCTCTAAGTTGATATGTAGGTTTCATGCAAACATGTCCTTACTACCTCTGAATATTACAAAGAAACATTCTCTTGTTCAACTGTTCAGTATGCGAGTAGAGCTCCAAAATTTTCATTTGGTTGCATTAAGCTTGAAATGATGTCTTAAGAAATTTTGTTTATCTTCAGGGCTTCACTCTTGAAGATGCAACAGGATTAGCAATCAAAGGAGATATAGATGTTCATTCAGTTTATGCCACCTCTCTTCCTAGCTCTCATCCAAGTTTCTCTCCTCAAAGGGTACTGGAGATGTCGGAGAAGTGGAAAGCACTTCCTTTACCGAAGAGTCCAATTCAACTTTTCATTGGGATTCTGTCTGCTACTAATCACTTTGCGGAACGTATGGCAGTTAGAAAAACTTGGATGCAAGCATCACCAATCAAATCTTCAAAAGTAGTAGTTCGATTCTTTGTTGCTTTGGTAAGAGTTTGATTCATTTACCCCATATTAATTTTTCGATTTGCAAACATGTGGAAATGATGGGGTGATACTGGGGTAAGTCACACTTAGAAATGTACTTAAGCGCTTTAGCATTTCATTAGAGGAACGGTATGAGGATTGCTCTTCATGTTAGTTCAGGGAAAACAGAGATATCAAGACTCTGGTTGTTTGAAGACACTGATTAGCAAGTATTAGCCCTCCATTCATGGATTATTAGCAGAACTAGAGAGACAAGAAACTATTGATGCAAGGACGAATGGACTTGGTGAATCATGTAAAGCTAATTAGTTCTTTGAGAATAAATATATGAACATCAACAGTTGACATTACATTCCCTTGACATAAACATTGTTGTTGCATGGATACACATTTTAGTTTATCTACTCTAGCATACTACAACAACAACAACCTTTAATCCTTAGTCCCAAACTAGTTGAGATCAGTCATATGAATCCTTTGTGATCATTTCCGCTCTGTTCACTTAATAGCAATTTATCTACTCCAGAATATGAGTTGGACTTGCATGGATAAATCTACATCTTATGTTTTTTGGATTTTCGTTTATGGTTTTCCATGACCACATGCACACAAAGTGACAAAATTATCCATTGAATATTGCAAAATAATGCATGTGATATTATGTGTCCATGGATGGCTTTCCATCACATTCTTATGCAGCTAAAGTTGTGTTTATCAAATTCCCATTCTTTGTTTTTGCTATTCTGTTGCTATCATTTTAATTACATCATATGCATAATTAATATGTGCTTATCATTGCAGAACCCCAGGAAAGAAGTGAATGCAGTGCTGAAGAAAGAGGCTGCTTACTTTGGTGATATTGTGATATTGCCATTTATGGATCGCTATGAGCTTGTGGTTCTTAAAACTGTTGCTATTTGTGAGTTTGGGGTATGTCTGCTTTATCCATTAGTTATCTAATCAAGGGCTCTCTTGGTAGGATTTTTTTTTGAATCTAGTCTGTGTATATATCTACTTCCTTGGTTGTAAAGTTTTTTGAATTACATCAAATATCCTCCACACAGGTTCAGAATGTTTCCGCTGCATATATTATGAAATGTGATGATGACACTTTCATTAGGGTGGACACTGTCTTGAAAGAGATTAGTGGTGTCTCTCCCAGAAAATCTCTTTATATGGGCAATCTCAACCTCTTACATCGTCCTCTGAGAACTGGAAAATGGGCAGTCACTTTTGAGGTATCCTCTTTATCCTTCTAGTAATAAGTTTTGATCTGGGGAAGGGGGTTGGTGTCGAGGGAAAATTGCTAGAAACTGTCAATAAAATGCAGACATGATGATATTAGTTTTAGCATCTAAAAAACCAATCCCTATGTCTGTCCTTTTTCTTGAAGCAAAAGTGGGTGCTTTTCTCTGTAACAACCAACTACCATATGGCTAATCCAACAAAAAGACAAGCAGAGTGAAACAGTTTTCATTTTTTTTGTAAGGATTGAGTTTAAGTTGTCTTGCTATGTGTGTGATTACTATTAAGAGGTAAGCAAATATTAATCTCAGTATACACCCTACTTGCAATGGTATTGTCATCACCTAAAATACCCATTCTGTTCAACAGACTATAGAAGTTAAGGTAATTGCATTAATAAAAGTAGCTTGCCTGCTTCCTTTATCATTATTAAATATGAGAAGGAATTTTTAAATTATAGAGTGAAATAGTTGAGCTTTAAATCTATGGGCCTTGCTGTGTCAAGGGGATTGCAATTATGAATGAGATATTTTCAGTGGCAGAAACAGGAAAAAGAATACTTATTTGCTTTCTCGCAGATACTGGTGTGTTGGAAGTTGGAAGTCACATCATATTAGAGTACTTTACGATTCTAAAGTTTGATGGATTCTGTTACTTGAATTAGGATTTGATAGTGGAAAAAGAAATGATATTCTACAAATCAGTCCTATGTTGCTGCTATGTTCTTTAAAACCAGTTTATCTGTTTGCAGGATAAACATAACTTTTAAATTATAAACTTCTTTATCATGCGTTCTATCTTAAATCTGAATGGATTTTTGCATGTGACAGGAGTGGCCTGAATCAGTATATCCTCCTTATGCCAATGGGCCAGCATATGTAATTTCCAGCGATATTGCTAAATTTATCATTGCTCAACATGGCAATCGAAGCCTCAGGGTTAGTAATGTTTAACTTTTATCTAATATCTTCTTCAATAGGAAGGCAGCCTCTTTATATCTCTCTCCTTCTTTCTTGTCTTATAAATGTAAAACATTTTGTTTGCAGCTTTTCAAGATGGAAGATGTCAGCATGGGAATGTGGGTTGAACAATTTAACAGTTCCAAGCCTGTCCAGTATTCCCACAATTGGAAATTTTGCCAGTATGGGTGCATGGAAAACTATTACACTGCGCATTATCAATCCCCTAGACAGATGATCTGTCTGTGGGACAAGTTGGCGAGAGGGGCGCCTCATTGCTGCAACTTTAGATGATGACTGCCTTATTGGGCATCTCCACGGAGTCTTTTGAAGATAACAGCAGCTCTTACTGCACTAGGTGATCATATCTTCATTATCTTCTTATTTCCCTACTTGCATCTAACACTTCCCATTTAAAATGGGATCTATTATAGAGATGGCTGTGCATTGAGTAACAGCCGCGCCATTTTGGAAGAACACGAAGTGATATCGAGATTGAGGAATGGTTGATAGTTAGGTCAAACAACATTTTGGCTTTGAACTGAAAGCAGGGAAAAATTGTACAAGCATGTTGTATATCTTTTGACACTGGATATCAATTTAGTTTTGGAAGTGGCAAGAAGCCTTAAAAATTAATTCCAACTTCGTGAAGATGCTAATGTTTTCCTTTAATTCCTTTTTGCTCCTTTGAAACAACTACTAGCCCTAGTAATTTTAGAAGCATTGCAATGGCACGGATTTAAGTATGAACAAGATAAAATAGAAACAAATGATTTGTATAGTCGATCTTAATTATTTTTTGCGATTAATACTTATTTTAAAGCTTTTGTGAAGGCAAAGGTTAGATCTTTCTTATGAGATAAGAACTCATTTGTCGAGTTACTAATTGAATGATTATCCCAAATGAAAAGATTGAATAATTGGATTGCATTTTACTCTTCTAAACATATAAATTTGAGCAATGATGTTTACAACTTGTATAAGATATGAACCATAATACTAACGTTCTTCTAACTTAGCTTGCCATCAACTCTATCAAGCACACAGCTAATTGAATTATTATAGTTGAGCTGCTAGGCTTATAATCAATTTGTGGAGTCCCGTTACTACCCATCCTCCAATCATTCAAATTCCCAAATCAATGCAAATTTCATAACTTTCCAACTGATTTTACAAATTTGTGGAGCCCCTCAACGATTAGACTAATAATAAATCCAAAGCTCCGGTCCCCCTCTAGTGTCAGGCTGTCACTAACAATAGCTTATGTTGTGACTTTAAGTTTCAATTTTTCAATTTTTTTTTTTGTTTTATTTAAAAGGACAAATAATACTCGTAGCCTTACCTTTATACTGGAAGACGACAACACCTAGTTTTCAATTCCTATGACCGTCACCTTCAGACAGTAGAACCTAAAAATTGTTACTGTCTCAGTAAAAATACACTCTAAAGATTAAAATCGCTTATTATTTCGGTAAACACCATATTAATAATATATTTTATACTTTACGGACTCTCAATAAATTTTCTAGGTAGGTTGCTGCTCCAATCTACAACTGAGCTTTGTTAAAATTAAACCAAATGCTCTTCCTCTCCTAATTTGATCTCTCAACTACCATTCTTCCTCTCGCTACGACCACGTTTTAGTAGTAGGTCCAAAATGCCACCTCACATGCCGCTTCGATTATACAGCTCTTCTCAAACAATGTCGACTGTCGACTGTCGACTGTCGACGTGTATATTAATTGTATAATCAAATCCTATGACTAAACGACATCTGTTCTGGTCTTCCCTGTCGGCAAGCCTATGTACTGCCACGTGCCAGTCTTTATCCTTTTCCTTCTAAAGCCGTGTTTGTCGTTTAGTGCAACCTTGCAACGTACACGGAAATTTCACGAACCACACACACTTGTTTTAGGATGACGCGTCACTTGCCATCGTTTTGCTTAATGCAGTGTCGTTTTCATAGCTCTTTCTGGAGAGTGGAGTTAACTGGAGTGGATGGAGAGTGTACAAGTGGACTGTATGATTAACTAAGGACAGGGTTTGCAATCTAGTGAAGCCGTGAAGGTGGCGATTTCACAGTCACGCACCCTTCACTGGATAAGGTGAGTTGGTGACCTTTTCTTGTCACATACCTTTATATAGTATAATAAATTATTTTTCAGCTTATTACTGCTATAGATCTCCAAAAAAAATTCCGAAAGAAAAGTTTACATTATTTTTCTAAAAATAAAGGGAGCCTAAATCAATCTGTTTGTCACAAAAGAACTTTTCACTATTTAGCACTACACCACAAGTAACATAACCACAAAAGAAAAATAATAAAATGAATCAATTTGTTAGAAGGGAACAAAAGAAAAATTAAACTATTCGTTATGGTCAAAATGAGCCGTTACTGACAGTTGAGTACTTCAGAGTTAACAGCTCTAAAAAAATGCCCACTTTAATACTTTCATACTCACTCCAAGCCTCTTCTCCCTGTCTCTCTCCTCCTGCCTTCTCAATTCTCAGCATCACATGCTCATCAAATCTCCTGTTGGAAAGACTGAATTGAAACGGAAAACAGAGAAAGTGAAAGGAATTTGTAAAACTAGAGAGAGAGAGAGAGAGGAAAAAAAAAACAGAGAAACCCCACAGAAAGAAAAGAGAAAAACAGTCACATATCAATGGCCAGATTACAACCACCTTAGACAAAAACCCCTCTATAGATATTTTCTTCTTCTGCTTCTCCTTCTCTTTTTCCCGTTTCCACGTTATAACGACCACCCATCAATGAATGCTCTTCTTTAATATATCTTTCCCTTTCATTTCCCTTTTCTAACGGCTACTTTAATTTCCTTCTGTGTGTTTTATAATAACCAAAAACAACTCCTCCTAACCGTTTCTCGTTTTAAATAGACGAACAAGAAAGCTAGTTCAGTAGTGTCTGCTTTGAAGGATGGATTTCAGTTCGTTCTTAACGTCTTTAGCGACGTCTTTTTTGATCTTTGTTATTTTGGTGCTGCTTTTTACATGGTTATCCAGGAAACCTGGAAACGCAGTTGTTTATTACCCCAATCGGATCTTGAAAGGCTTGGATGCCTGGGAGGGAGGGTCCCGGACTCGGAATCCGTTGGCTTGGATCTGGGAAGCGTTTTCTTCAACCGAACAGGATATCATTAATATGTCTGGTGTCGACACTGCTGTCTACTTTGTGTTCTTGACCACTGGTTTGCCTCTCTGTCTGTCTGGATTTGGACATCTTATTTTTGTCAATTAATATTTATGTTGTGCTTATTGATCAATTACCATTTGAAGTATACTTTTCTGAAGCTAAGCTTTTTATTTTCCTTTACCTTCCCCACTTCTTCCAGAACAGATTTTCCCCTAATCTGAAAATTTAATTTGCTTTCAATTTTAAAATAAACAATCTTTGGTTCATGACTTCAACTTTGTAAATTTCATTATTTCCCCAGAAGAAATTAGAAAAGAAATTTACTTTGCCTTTTGTTGGTCCTCTGTTTCTTTCCTCCTCTGTTACGGCAGCTTGTAATTGGAGTTGGAGGTGAACTTTAAAATTTTATTGTTATGATGACAATGAAGAAAAAGAGGATTGATTAGATAAGTGGCAACTCGAAAGTTGGAGCGGGAGAGGAATCAAACAAGGGAAGGATTGCCTGGGCTAAAATATAAATTTCCGGGCAGAAATATTTAGATTACATTCTTTTTTTGTTCATTTCTTCATTGGTTGGCATAAACATGTGGACCTTTTTAAGGAGAAAGATTACATTTTTAATTTTCTTTCATTTTATTAACAATGGCAGTGTTGTCCATATTGGTTTTATCCGGCCTCGTTCTTCTACCGGTTCTTCTCCCTGTTGCTGCGACTGCTAGAACTGTTACAACCGCAAATGGTACAAGTAAGGGAACTTTCAATGATCTTGAGAAGTTGGCTATGGGACATGTTGAAGTAAGCTCTGCAACCTTTCAATTAAATAATATATTCATATAATTGAGATAATTCCATTTTTTTTATTATTAAATTCTTCAAACTTCTTAGTATATCCCATCATGTAATAGATTATTTTTACATGCAATTTTTACGCATACAAGTGCTGTCATGCTCTTCTTACATGCAGGAGAAGAATCCAAGGCTGTGGGCATTCCTGATTGCTGCCTACTGGGTTTCTTTTGTTAGTTATTTCCTGTTATGGAAGGCATACATTCATGTGTCTGGACTGAGAGCTAATGCACTAATGTCTCCTGAAGTGAAACCAGAGCAATTCGCGGTTCTTGTTAGGGACATACCTCCTGTTACTGATGGCCAAACTAGAAAGGAACAGGTGGATTCATATTTTAAATCCATCTACCCTGAAACATATTACAGATCAATGGTGGTCACAAACAATAAAGAGGTATTCATTCCACTGTTTTCTTTTCTTCTATTTAATAATTCTTCGGCCTTAACCAAAATGGTTGTTTAACTGAACATCTAAATAGTTATGTGCTTCATATCGAGAAATATCTTCTTGTTTCTGATTCCCACATAAACGGTTGCTTCTCAAGTTCATCTTACTGTTTTCCTAATTTCAGAAGTTTAACAATAACTACGATGTTATTCAACTAGGTATCTTCTGGGTAATATATATCAGATGGTTACAATTCTTGACCATGTTAATTTTGTGTTTTCCTGATCTTTATGTTGGATATGCTAGACAAGTTGTACTGATCTACCCAAAACCAGGTTAACAAAATTTATGACGAGTTGGAAGGATACAAGAAAAGGCTTGCACGTGCAGAAGCCGTATATGCTGAGTCCAAAACATTGGACAAACCTGAAGGAACAAGACCAACCACAAAAACAGGCTTCCTTGGCCTCGGCGGTGAAAAAGTAGACAGTATAGAGTACTTCAATGAGAAGATTAAGGAACTAGTCCCCAAATTAGAAGCTGAGCAAAAAGTTACACTAAGAGAGAAGCAGCAAGCTTCTGCTCTGGTCTTTTTCACAAGTAGGGTGGTAGCAGCTTGTGCAGCTCAGAGTCTACATGCCCAAATGGTTGACAAATGGACTGTCATAGATGCGCCTGAACCTCGTCAACTGTTATGGACTAATTTGACAATTAAATTTTTTGAAAGGGAATTACGACAGTATGTGATATACGTTTTTGTGGCTCTAACCATAATGTTTTACATGATACCAATTGGATTTATTTCTGCACTAACAACATTGGACAATCTGAAAAAACTTCTCCCATTTCTAAAGCCAGTTGTGAATATTGTTGCAATCAAGACAGTATTGGAAGCCTACCTCCCTCAGATTGCACTCATTATCTTTTTGGCAATATTGCCTAAGCTGCTTTTATTTCTATCCAAGGCAGAGGGAATTCCTTCAGAGAGCCATGCAATAAGGGCTGCATCCGGAAAATACTTTTATTTTACTGTATTGAATGTTTTTATTGGTGTTACACTTGCTGGCACACTATTTAGCACATTCAAACAAATTCAGAAGGATCCAGGTTCACTTGTTACCGTGCTAGCAGAAAGCCTTCCAGGGAATGCAACTTTCTTTCTGACCTATGTGGCTTTGAAGTAAGATTTTCTTTCTTTTTGTTTTTATGTTTTCTCCTGCACTTACTTTATTTGATATTTTCATTCTAAAAATTATACTTTATGCTAATGTACTGCTTTTTTAAAATTTTTTCACCTTTGCTGAGATTACTGAGAGAAATTGTATTTGTTTTTGTCCCTATGAAATGTTCATTAACTTTTCCTTATTTCATTGATATCAAAGGTTCTTTGTTGGATATGGACTTGAGCTATCCCGCCTGGTTCCTCTAATCATATTTCATTTGAAGAGAAAGTATCTTTGCAAGACCGAGGATGAGTTAAAAGAGGCTTGGGCTCCTGGAGACCTTGGTTATGCCACTAGAATTCCCAGTGACATGCTTATCATCACAATAGTTTACTGCTACTCTGTCATAGCTCCCCTAATTATTCCATTTGGAGTGGTGTACTTTGGCCTTGGATGGCTTGTCCTACGAAATCAGGTAACTATCTTGTATACTTGTGTTTATAAAGTGATGGTAAATGTTAGTTATTCATTGTGATAATCATTAACATTACTTGAAAAAAAAATGTTAAACAGGCACTCAAGGTATTTGTTCCATCCTTTGAGACCTATGGAAGGATGTGGCCCCATATTCATACGCGTGTCCTTGCTTCTCTATTATTGTTCCAAGTCACAACATTTGGTTATATGGGCGTGAAGAAATTCTACTATGCACCATTTCTAATTCCACTTCCCATAATTTCATTGATATTCTTCTTCGTCTGTAGGAAGAAATTCTACCGATCTTTTTGTAACACAGCTCTCGAATTTGCTTGTCGTGAACTGAAGGAAGTTCCTAACATGGAACAAGTTTTCAGATCATTCATCCCGCCAAGCTTGAACTGTGAAAAGGTTGATGAAGATCAGTTTGAAGATGCATTATCACAAGTTTCAAGAGTGGGATCATTTGCAGCTTGATGTGCATTTCTGTATTTTCTCTTCCTATGTTTTGAAAATCTGGCAGCAGAACTTCTGTATGTCCACTTCTGGTCATATTGTAAGTTAGAAAGGGATCATTCATTATCATTAGTTGTTTGTACCATAGGAAGTCCTCTCCTTTTTTTTTTTTTTTTTGGTTTGGTTTTTTGGTAGTTTTTGTTTGGATGTTATGTAAAGCAATCCTGTCTTTAATGTTATAGCATAGTTAAATTTGATGGAAGAATTTTATTTGCACTGTAAGAGCCTTTCTGTTCGTTCATTACAAATTCTCAACAGTCGCTGCATTGTGTGCATTTTGCAGGACAGAAACTCAATCATTAGGTTACTAACTTCTACAAATCAGGAAAAAAAAAAAAAGAAAAAGAAAAAGAAAAAGAAAAAGGAAAAGAAATATAATAATAACAAGACAACACACCCAACAAATCTAAAATGTAAGATCATGATTGGATAATTCAGTTACTAAATGGTGAAGGAATATCTTCAGGTTCTCTACTAGGCTTAACCCATCTGCCATATTTGTTCAAAACAAGCCCTTTATGTGGCAACTGATACCAAAACTCAGGTATCTTTAGCTCTTCTATCAACATATCACTGCTCTTATTCACCAAAGCCAAATCTCTCCTTGCATGCCATCTGAACTGCAATTTCTTTCTCAAAAACCCATCTAATAAATGGAGGTAAATTTCCAAATTATGATACCCTGAAAAATCAGATTCATGCTTCAAATAGGGACATGAACACATCAAGCTTCAACTGTGTTCCCACATGCCTATAAACCGAATTCAATCTTTAGCGACTGTATTAATCTTCCTTATAATTTTATTCACTATAATCCCAGGAACTTTAGGTACTATATCTTGTTTAACAACCACCCTAAGGGTCTTAACCCCTAATTCATTAAGTTTCTCCCTAAATGCTAAATTCCCAACTCTAGGTGCACCAAAAGAAATGACACTAACAAAAAAATTAGGAATTGAATTTGCTGCCTCATAAGCATTAAGAACGGTTAATGCCCCTCCTAAACTATGACTAGTAACTGTCAAACTAACTTCTTCACCATTTCCTCTATAACAATTAACTAACTTTTTTATTTGCTGCATAACTTGCTCTGATGCACTCAATTTATTATACCCAGTGAACTCACTTTTAGGTTTATGTATGCTATAAAAACCATATTGTACCTTAATTTTTTCATTTTTTTCAACTATTTCTTCTAATTTAGAGTGTGTTGTCCAGTAACATAACGTTTGGACTAACTTTTAGAAATTGTGGTAGCTTTTTATGAGAAATTAACTCATGTAACGTTTAAGTCATGGAACGCTCCTTAAACGGCTAACAGTTAAATGTTACTAAAACAATTAATAGTTATCAAAACAATTAATTTTACCGAACAGACCCTTAGTCTTCAAGTCAGTAAACCACTCGGTTGGCTCCACCGTGGTCCGCCATGCCACGACTATGTCTCTTCGACCAAGTCTTTTGGATTCTTGATCATTGCTAACAGCAACGTATCCCATCCAATTAGAATCTTTACTACATGTGACATTGCATAAATGTACTTAGTCAAATTATAATTATGCTTACTAAGCCCTAATTCTTCAAAAACCTTGTGCCGGTTATATCTACAACTTCCACAATACTCCGATAAGGATCGAAATCGAAAGCATCATAAGTTGCAGTAGCAAATTCTCCATATTTGAGAATTTCTCGTCTAAGACATGGATCAAGAGGATCTAGAAAATTCTCCCAATTGCAAGAACCATGGATCTCGCGCCATTTTGCTGATACGTTCTGTTTCGGAGATAATGTAGGTGTCATTTGATCTCCTCTGTCAATAAAATCAGATGCTGTATAAGGTATAATACGTTTTGCCATGGTTTTATGGGGTTTGCAAGAATTTTTCCTTTTTTTTATCTTGATGGATATTAATGGTGGAAAGCTGTACATAACTTAATCGAAGAAGACGGTTCTTGCTTGTAAATGCTTTCTTGATAGCTTGCCATGTTATATTAACTATTAAGCTTTAACTTGATACTTTTCTTCTTTTTCTTGATCTTGTTTTCTCTGCTACGACTCGTCGTTTCAACGGTGGCAGCTCCATGATTGGTGGTATTTAAGATTGATTTTGATTGACAGAAAAATAATAAAAGCGATCCCTTTTTTATTTTTTTCTCTTTTTGCAGGTATGGAAATGGAATTAGAGAAGGGTTTATATATATCTATGGATAGAATAGAAGAGAATTTGAATTTCAAGCACGCCAGGAAGATAGCTTAAGGCATTCTTGGAAACGGGTCACCCTCAAAATTGGACCAAACCAAAACCAGTAATATAGTTGACCATTTTTTTTCCTCTACGTGCAGTATTATTATATTCATGCAGATCAGAGACATTAATGGAGACAGGATGGGTTAAAACCGTGCGTAAGGTGGCATCATCAGCAGTGTATTTTTGCAAATCATACTGAATTCACTTAATTCCTCGAATGAATTAAATTATATTATTGGGTGCATTAGGAAAAAAATTGAAGACAATGCACCAATTAAATCGAGAGGAAAGTGGCAGGCAGGTCCATAATTTTTCTTTTTCAATTTTAACTTTTTGAAATCTTAACTTATCAATTTTACTCTATTTTAAAAAAATTCATACTATTTTGTTATTAAATTTTTTAAATCGAAAAAACTAATCGATAGGTATTAGTTAGACCAGTGAGCCATTACAATTCTTTTAAAGATAACAATAGAAGTTTAATCAACTTATCAGGAGAGATAAAAACTATTAGTCTCCACGCACAAAGGAATACCTATTTCACAATTTCCACACTCCATCGACCAGTCCACTATCTCTGTAGCCACCTGATTTGAGCATTGTAATAATAACAACATGGATTTATTGTATCACTACAAGTATAAATAGAGTCCATATCCCAGCATGAAAAACATGCACTAATAAAATACGAAGCAAAGCAAAGCAAAATCCTTAACTGGCTTTTTCCCTTAATGCTGTCATATAAAAAAGTATTTTTTTTAAATGGTGTTCAATGAAAAATATTTATCGAAATAGTATTATGTTAACATTTTAAAGGCTTTTGTTCCGGTCATAGTGTAACGAATGTATTGTTACACTATTAATAGAACAAAATTAATAAATTTTAATTTATTTTAACATTTTGCAGTAGTTTTACAGAATACAATTCTCTCAATTTTCTCTTTACTTGAATGCTACATTATAAGTGAAACAACGTCATAATATCAGAAATACATCCTTCGGCGAGATTCCCACACAGGCAAAGTTTCAATGGTTACGCCGTAAGTATAATAATATTGTAATGATTTATGGGTGAGACTCGTATGGCAAGAAAACATATTGTTGTTCTACTAATAATGTAAAACAACATTAAGCCGATAGAGAGAGTTTATGTAGAGTTGTGAATATCAATTGTTTTACAAATAATGTAACAATTGTAAAGATAATTTACGCATGATATTCCTTGTAGGATTTCATTCTTACAATGATTCCATGCTCGATTTTTATTTTCTTGCATCATTTTTTATTTCATAGGCGATTTCAAAAATCTCATTTAACTTTTAAATTGTTATCGTGTAAGTGTAACAATGTGTCTTTTTATAGACTTTCTATGTGCAATATACCCTTACTTTACATACCTTTCCAAAACTTAGAATATACGTATGACATTGTGATATTATTTCACTTACAGTGTAACATTCAATTTAAGGAGAAAGAAGAAAAAATATTAATCTGTAAAACTGCTAGATAATGTTAAAATAAATTAAAATTTAAGTTTTTTATTGTAGTCATAATGTAACAATGCATTTGTTATACTATGACTGGAACAAAAGTCTTCATTTTGGTAAATATTTTTCATTGAACACCATTTGGGGAATTTCTTTTTGGGGAAATTATAAAGGTGTCTCTACATTATGTCAATAATATCTATTATGCCCTTATATTTTTTAAAGTACACTACTTTGCCCCTATATTTTGATTCCGTTCAACTATTCTAATATTCTGTCAATTTTTTTATATTTTCCGTTAAAAGGCTTCTAAAAAGACACAAATACCCTTACCTCCCTGTTAAATTTGCATTTTCTACCATACATATCTTTTGAATCAACCAACTGAAACATCTTCATGATTTAACAAAATCAAAGCAAATAATCTCACTTGTAGAAAATCAAAGTGGGTTCTTAACTGCAAATCTCACCCTTGCTCTTGAAATTCAATTGTTTGATTTTTAAGGTGGGTGTGAAATCAGATCACATTTTCGATTCCTTACCTACGGAGATCCAAGTACTGTTGTAGAACTTATTACTAGATATTCTAAATAAAACAAAAACAACGGTGTTTAAAGATGGTAAATGCAATTACTAGATATCCTCTAAAAGTTGAATTTGGATACTGAGAGAGAGACAGAGAGCGAGAGAGAACAAAGAAGAAAAAGAAAGAAGACAGAGGGTATCTAATCTTTTCTTTTAGATTTAATGGCAAAAATCGAAAATATTGACGGAATGTTAGAATAGTTGAACGGAATCAAAATACAGGAACAAAGTAATATATTTCAAAAAATATGAGGACAGAGTAGATATTATTAGCATAATGTGGGGACTTGTTTATAATTTTCCCTTTCTTTTTTACTGGACACCATTATGGGAAAAAGCTCGTCTTAACTATCATTTTCATTCTCTCTTACCTTCCATTCCAAATGCGCAGCCTTGAGTTCAACCTAGACATCGATAACAAGCACAAAACTGCGAAACCTTTAAACGCAGATGAATTTTGAAGGTAGGGCCACATGATTATAGACTTCATTGCTGATTAATATCAGAACATGAAAAAATAACCAGTTTTAAGCCAGGTTGAACCAGGTTATCTTTGAGAAAGCTTGCCGCATTCAGCCCCTCACAGTCCTAAAACTATATAAACTATTCTCCAAGATGTGCAAAAACATATGCTTCCAGGCATTACACATTGGCAGAATCCTAACTATTTTGCGTACTTCGCTGCAAGTGGAAGCACTGCATCTTTTCTTGGAGAAATGCTTAGCACTGGCTTTAATATCGTTGGATTCAACTGGATGTCTTCTCCAGCCTCAACTGAATTAGAAAGCATTGTAATGGATTGGCTTGGTCAAGTACTTCAGCTTCCAAGCTTTTTTCTTTTCTCCGGAAGTGGTGGTGGTGTTATTCAAGGCACCACCTATGAAGTCATTTTATGCACTCTAATTGCCGCAAGAGATCAAACGTTATGTAGTATTGGAAAGGAAAAAAATTGGAAAATTTAGTTGTATATGCTTCTGACCAAACACATTCTGAACTCTAAAAGGCGGCTCAGATCGCTGGAATTAATCCAGAGAACTTTCGGGCCTTTAAGACAACTAAATCATCATTATTCGCAGTGTCTCCTGATTCATTGAGGTTGACTATTCAATCAGATATAGAAAAAGGTCTAATCCCGTTATTTCTCTGTGCAACCATAGGCACACCTCCAACCATAGCTGTTGATCCATTGAGGCCATTGTGCAATGTAGCGAGAGAATATAACATATGGGTTCATGTGGATGCTGCTTATGCCGGAAATGCCTGTATATGTTCGGAGTTTCAACGTTTTCTTGATGGATTAGAGGGTGCAAATTCTTTCAGTCTGAATGCACATAATGGCTTATGACAAAACTTGATTATTAGGGATCCAAATGCTCTTACAAAATCCCTTTCAACAAATCCTGAGTACTTAAAGAACAAAGCTTCTGATTCCGCACAAGTTGTAGACTATAAAGACTGGCAAATAGCCCTAAGAAGGTTTCAGTCAATGAAACTTTGGCCTGTGCGGAGAAGCTAAGGCGTGACTAATCTTAGAACATTCTTAAGACTGCATGTGGAGAAGGCTAAAATTTTTGAAGGACTTATAAGAGAGGACAAGAGGTTTGAGGTAGTGGTGCCAAGAAATTTTGTAATGGTTTGCTTCAGGATGTTCTACCAGGAGCAGTTGAAATAGGAAACGATGGAGTTCAAATATTACCTGATCATGAGATACTTGCAAATGAGCTGAATATAAAATTACTAGAGTCAATTAATGCCTCAGGATGCATTTTCATGACTCATGCTATGGTTGTTGGTGTTTATTTTATGAGATTTGTTGTTGGTGCCACTCTTACATAGGATCACCATGTCATTATGGCTTGGAAGGTTGTTCGAGAACATGCAAATATCATTTTAGGAATGTCTTGAATCTTCTACTCCATATATATGCCTACCTATATATGTCCAATGCTCTAGTGATTTTTATCATAGTGTTTTTCAAAACATCCAAAATAATTTCCTCACTATTTTATCACTCCCCCATTTTAGAAAAACTTTTCCTAAAGTTAACTCTCTTTCTCTCTTTTTCTGGTGTGTCCTCACACACTCTGCTCTTTTCTCTAATTGTTTTTGCGCTTACCTCTTGCTAATGCATGCTCACATATATATAGGGAAAGAATGAAGATTTTTTGTCAAAAGGTTCAGTGAGACAGCTCACCAACCTTTGATAAAGAAAATTAACAACATGCAGAAACAAAATTATGGGCGGTGACAGCTCACCAACCTTTGATAAAGAAAATTAACAACATGCAGAAACAAAATTATGGGCGGTGCCCACTATTTCTTTTTGCCTTCTTTTTCTTTTTCTTTTTTTTTTCATTTGATGTGGGTCCCACTTGAAGTAGGCACACCACAACAAATCTCCCCCTGCACACTCAAGTGGGAACATTTGCCATATTTTCCTTCATCCCAACAGCTAGCTGATAGTATTCAAATTTTTTCTTTGAAAAAATTTTCGTCAGCATGTCTGATCCATTTTCATTTGTATGGATCTTCTCAAGCTGTAATTGCTTCATCTCCAATACATTCCTGATCTAGTGATATATGACATCAATGTGTTTTGATCTTGAATGGAAGGAGGAATTCTTTCCAAGGAGAATTGCGTTCTGATTGTCGCATAATATTTGATACTGCTCCGATGAATCTCGAGTTCATTTAAAAACTTCTTCATCCATAGTAACTCTTTGCATGCTTCTGTTAGAGTTATAAACTTTGCCTCAGTTGTTAAAAGAGCAACACACTTCTGTAATCCTGATTTCCATAACACAATTCCCCTTACAAATGTGATTAGATAATCTGATGTGGACTTTCTTGACTCAATATCACCAGCCATATCTGCATCAGTGTAACCAACTAATATCGGCTTATCATCTCCAAAACATAAACATGTTTTGGTTGTACCTTTAAGGTACCTGAAAATCCATTTTACTACAGCCCAATGTTCCTTTCCAAAATTTGAAAGAAACCTACTCACTACTTCAATTGAGCAAGCAATATCCGGTCGTGTACAAACCATGGCATACATCAAACTTCCAACTGCTTAAGCATATGGAATCTTTTTCATTTCTTCCTTCTCTTCATTGGTAGTAGTTTAAGAAAAATTGTTTTTTGATGTGGAAGGTCAGACTAGGCTGCAACCACAATGCATACTTAGAAAAATTCTTAACTACAACACTTGAACTTGCCAAAACCGAGCTTTATACCACTTGTTGGATCCCACAATAAAATTAAGAAAATAATTATGAAAACATGAATAATAGAGATAACACACAGAAATTTACGTGGTTCACCCTTAATTGTTTTAGGGCTACATCCATAGGACAAATTCCGAACAATTCTTCCACTATTAAGAATAGTAGACTTACAAAGAGATTAATACAAATGTGATTAAAATAGTGGCACTCACAGTGTTTCTCAAAACACCCAAAAATAATTTCTTCATTATTTTATCACTCCCCCATTTTAGGAAAACTTTTCCTAAAGCTAACTCTCTTTCTCTCTTTTTTTTTTTTGTGTGTCCTCACACACTTGGCGCTTTTCTCTAATTTTTTTTGCACTTACCTCTTGCTAATGCATGCTCACATATATATAGGGAAAGAATGAAAATTTTTTGCCAAAAGGTTTGATGAGACAACTCACTAATCTTTGACAAAGAAAATTAACAACGTGTATAAATAAAATTATAGGAGGTGCCCACTATTTCTTTTGGCCTTCTTTTTCTTTTTTTTTTTTCATTTGATGTGGGTCCCTCTTGAAGTGGGCACACCACAATAATTATATATCTAGATTTAGAAAAAAAAAGGACTTTTAATTATTTAAAAAAAAAGCGGAGAAAAGAAAAAGAAAAGAGGACTTTAACTTGGTCTGCATTATTTTGCTCATCAACAGGCAAAGCTTGTTTTCTTGGTGGGTTGTTCATTAAAATTAAAGGACTTCTTTCCCTTATGGTACAAGCCTTATTTGTGTTAACTAATATATTAGAATATCCCTAATTTTACAGATTTTTTACAATTTTACTCTATTTTGAATTTTCTATTAATTTTACCTTAATTTCTATGTTTTCTGGCCATATTACCCTCAATGAGGAACACATCACGTTGTTTATTGGTATACCATAAAAACAAAATAGAACTTTATTCATTTTATTTATACCATACGAAAAATCATATCATTTGATTTAATTTTTATTATCAATGCAACAAAATTCAGATTTTAATCTCTCTTCAAATTAAACTTTGTTCAAGTCTAAATTATCACTTACAGTCTTAACTCATTGGAGCCGTGACAACAAGGTAATATAGATACCGTTATTCATTGTATATATTGAAATCACCACTAATGCTAATCATATACATTTCAATATTACTTTATCCGTGCATCTTGACATATATAACATATAATATTACGCATACGTTTTTAGAAATACATAATTTTATCTGTATACGTTAACATTTCAATTTTCAATTTCATTCTAACACGTACCAAATTCCATCCAAATTCATATTGTGGAGAAGTCAAACTTTTACAAAAATCTCTCTCAATTGCCAGCCTAATTGATCACTTAGCATATCTAAATTAGGGCAAATTGTCTCTAGACAGACAACACCCTTTCCTAACCCCTCATCTCCAATTTGCCTTTGTTCTGCTATTGGAAGAACTATATGAACATCTATTGAATTATCATCAAATCTATTGAAAGTCTGCTTCTGAGTCTTTTCAACATCTTCAATAGTTTGATCTTCAACAAATACAACATCTCAACTTCTTATTATCTTTTTCTGGACTAGGTCATAAAATTTGTAACCAAGTTGGTTTTGGCCATATGCAATGAATACACGTTGTCTGGTCTTCACATCAAGCTTGGACCCCTCGTTCTTAGGGACATGAACAAAGGTTTTACAATCAAACACCCGCAAATGATCGTAGGAAACATCCTCTCTTGACCATACTCTTTCTGGAGTATCGAACTATAGAGGGACATAGGGTGAGTGATTTAAAATATGAACACTGTGAGTAGAGCTTCATCCCAAAATCTTTTAGACAACTTTGCATATGAGAGTAAACATCTGACTCTCTCCATCAAAGTTCTATTCATCCTCTCAGCCAAACCATTCAGTTGCAGTGTCTTGGGAGGTGTTGTTTGATGTTGAATACCATGCTCTTTGTAGAAAACATCGAAGGGCCTAGTGTATTCTCCACCATTATCTGTCCTGATGCACTTTAGCTTCTTACCTGTCTGTCTCTCAATCAAGTTTAGAAATTGTTTAAAGACTTCTAACACCTTATCTTTTGACTTCAATGTGTATACCCGGGTCTTCCTAGAATGGTCATCGGTAAATGTCACGAAGTATCAATTTCCACCATATGACATTATCAATGGTCCACATAAATCTGAATGCTCCAGATCTAACACATTCTTCATTCTAGAAGGGTGAAAAATCCTAAAAGCTACTCTGTTTTGTTTTCCTGCCATACAACCAAGACACTTATCTAAGTGAATTTTATCCAATCCAGATAGCATATTCTTTCTAACTAGAGTTGTCATTCCTTTCTCACTCATGTGGCCTAGTCGTTTACGCCGCAATTCAATTGTACTTTCATTTTTCGCTACATTCAAAGTATCTTGGGAGAGCTTCGCATACATCACATATAGTTTTGGTCTTTTCTTCCTTTGGCTACCACCAAGGAACCTTTAGTGAGCTTCCATTTGCCATTTTTGAAGGTGCTACAGAAACCTTCATCATCAAGTGTGCCAATCGAGATTAAATTTGAACGCATGACTGGTACATGCACATCTTTTAAAATTAATCTCGAAATATTTTTCGACTCCAAGCAAATATCTCCCTTGCCAATGACTCTTAATAATTTGTTGTCTACCATCTTGACCACACCTAGATTGCCTAGTGTGTAAGATGAAAAATTTTCTCTTCGGGATGTTGCATGAAGAGTGGCCCCACTATCAATCACCCAACTAGTCTCCTAGGTTGCAAGATTAATAGTGTCTTCCATGATAATTTGGAACTCAGTAATGACATTGGCTTTATTGTCACTACTTTCTTCTTTCTTCGCTTTGCCTTTGTTTTTCTCCTGATCACTTTTGAACTTTCGGCAATAAATTTTGATGTGCCCCTTTTTGCCACAGTGATGACACAAAATATTAGCATATTTGTTTGATTTACCTTTGCTCTTGTCTCTTGTATTTGGACTTCTATATTGTCTCCTTCCTTTGGGCTGGTTACTTCTTTTAGCATCTACTATAAGAATGTCTGACTGAGATGAAGAGGGATTTTGTGCTCTTCATCTTATCTCTTCATTCAAAACTACATTTTTAACAAATTTCGAGCTAACTCCACCGTGTGGCGTAGAGTTTGTTATTGATATCTTCAAAGTCTCCCACGACTCTGGCAAGGAGGCAAACATAATAAGGCCGAGGATTTTATCATCAAACTTTATACCCATACTTGATAATTGATGGATAGCTGCCTGCATTTCACTTAAGTGATCTATCACAGAAGTACCTTCCCGGTATTTAAAATTCATCAGTTTTGTCAAGTAGAACAATTGGTTATTCCCGGATTTTGAGGCATATAGCTCTTCAAGTTTGTTCCATAATGTTCGGGTGTGAATCTCATCACAAATGTGATTATACACATTATTATCGACAAACTGTCAAATAAAACCACAAACTTGCTCATGCTCAAACACCCATTCTTTATCAATCTTGTCTTCTGATTTATTTGTACCAAACACTAGCTGGTACATTTTGGATACCATAAGGAGATCTCTTATTTTATTTCTCCATATATGGTAATTTTCGCCATTTAAACTGATATCTTGCTCGTCTTAGACTCCATAATCTATTTATGGAATTTAATGAATAGTAACTATATACGTGAATAGTAACAGTGAATGTGAACAGTACTGGGCTTAATAGTACTGGACCACACAACAGTAACTCCAATAGTATTATTCATCGTAAACTTTGAGTTACAATTTACTATTCATCACTTTGTTATTTCTGCAACTGTTTTTCAAGCAAACTGCGCCAAAAGATTCGTCGCAATTTTCTCTTCGTCGTGGTATATTTATTTTCAAAATATATCTACAGATCCGATTTCGGTCTTTGAGTAACTGGACTTTAAATCAAGTAGTAGTTTAAGAAAAATTCTTTTCTGATGTGGAAAGTCAGACTAGGCTGCAACCACAGTGAATACTTAGAAAAATTTTTAACTACAATACTTGAACTTGCTGAAACCGGGCTCTGTATCACTTGTTGGATCCCGTAATAAAATTAAGAGAATAATTATGAAAGTATAAAAATAAAGATAACACAGAAATTTACATGATTCACCCTTAATTGTTTTAAGGCTACATCCACAAGACAAATTCCGAACAATTCTTCCACTATTAAGAATAGTAGGCTTACAAAGAGATTAATACAAATGTGATTAAAATAGTGGCACTCACAGTGTTTCTCAAAACACTCAAAAATAATTTCTTCATTATTTTATCACTCCCCCGTTTTAGGAAAACTTTTCCTAAAGCTAACTCTCTCTCTCTTTTTTTTTGTGTCCTCACACACTTTGCGCTTTTCTCTAATTATTTTTGCACTTACCTCTTGCTAATGCATGCTCACATATATATAGGGAAAGAATGAAAATTTTTTGCCAAAAGGTTTGATGAGACAACTCACTAGTCTTTGACAAAGAAAATTAACAACGTGCATAAATAAAATTATGGGAGGTGTCCACTATTTCTTTTGGCCTTCTTTTTCTTTTTCTTTTTTTTCATTTGATGTGGGTCCCAGTTGAAGTGGGCACACCACAATAATTATATATCCAGATTTAGAAAAAAAAAAAGGACTTTTAATTATTAAAAAAAAAAAGCGGAGAAAAGAAAGAGAAAAGAGGACTTTAAGTTGGTCTGCATTATTTTGCTCATCAACACGGAAAGCTTATTTTCTTGGTGGGTCCTTTAAAATTAAAGGACTTCCTTCCCTTATGGTACAAGCCTTATTTGCATTAACTAATATATTAGAATATCCCTAATTTTACAGATTTTTACAATTTTACTCTATTTTGAATTTTTTTATTAATTTTACCTTAATTTCGATGTTTTTTGGCTGTATTACCCTCAATTACAATGAGGAACACATCACGTTGTTTATTGGTATACCATAAAAACAAAATAGAACTTTATTCATTTTATTTATACTATACGAAAAATCATATCGTTTGATCTAATTTTTATTATCAATGCAACAAAATTCAGATTTTAATCTCCTTCAAATTAAACTTTGTTCAAGTCTAAATTATTACTTACAGTCTTAATTCATTGGAGCAGTGACAACAAGATAATATAGATATCGTTATTCATTGTATATATTGAAATCACCACCAATGCTAATCATATACATTTCAATATTACTTTATCCATGCATCATGCATCTTGTCATATATAACATATAATATTACTGTCACGACCCAAAACCGTGGGCCGGACCGGCACTAGGACCTAGGTAAGCTTAAGGCACCCGAGGCCCGTAGTAAGCCTAAACTATCACAACTCATCCCTATTATCATTTGACTATCGGAATAGTAATCCCATATTAT
>CANUEX010204425.1:0-14307 GCA_948099535.1 Jatropha multifida | reverse complement strand
GCGAATCCACAGGATGCGCGGGTCATTCATATCAACGACGGCGTGAATTATCTCTGGCCGGACGACAATGGAAAATTTGCCGATTTGCTCGAGTTCAGCGATGGGCAGGTGATGCGCCAGTGGCGGGTGATGTCCTGTGACAATCGCCCGTGGCGAAATTTCTGCCGCGCGGTGGTGGAACGATACCGGGGGACGGGCTGATGGAGCGCATCGACGAGCTGTATACCGTGTTTCAGGAACTGGTGGCGCTGGCGTCGGGTGTGGATACCGTCATTCTGGCTGACCAGGGCCGCGATGCGCCCGCCGGGCTTTATGCCACCTACAAACCTATTCCGATCCGTGCATACGGCTGGTCGCAGCGGCGACGAGAACTCATTCCGGCAGCGGAGGAAGCCGAGACATCGCTGGGGCAGTGGCAGGATCTGCGTGAAACGATAGTCACTTCAATGGAATTCATGTTGTCAGTGAACATCCTTAATGAGGGCGCGGATACAGCCATTCTGCGATTGCATAACGCCAATTTTCGCCAGCCGGTGAGTGAATTCCTGTACCGCAATGATATTGCGTGGCGTTACGTCGGTGCGTGCAGGAATCTCACCGGAATATTACAGGCGGGGATCCAGCCGCGCTGGCAGGCAGATATCCATCTGTTTATCGAACACACCCTTTCTTACGAGCTGCTGCGCGCAGCAGGGTTCAATATTCAATTTATCAATGAGGGGTAAACCTCCCTATGGCTTATTCAGTCGATAATATTATCCCCATCAACCTGCTGTTGAGTCCGGCTGGCCTGGGGTATGCGGATTTTTCGAGCGCCCTCGTTTTTGCTGATGCTGCCGATCTGGCTCAGGGGGCAGCGTTTGCGGCTGATACTTTTCGTGATTACGGCTCTGTAACAGACGTGGCGGCGGATTTCAAAACCGACAGCGACATATACCGCATTGCCACCCGCTATTTCGCCAACGTGCCTAAACCGCCGACCATTACGGTATGGATGAAAAACGAAACCGACACGCTGCTGGAAATTATTAACAGCGCGAACGATCGACTCTGGCGCTACCATTACTTTTTCAAAAACACAGACATGACATCGGCCATGTTACCGGATTTGTCTGACTGGTCTGATGCCGCCAGCCATCCGTTATGGTTCACGTTCAGCGATGACAACATCATCGACCAGAGCACCACGGATGATGTGATTTCCACCCTGAAAGCCAAAGGCAACCGCCATGTGTTTGCCGGGTACAAATCAGCATCCTCAGTGACCGCTGACGCCTCTCAGGCGTACGCGATGGTGCAACTGGCCGCGGCGTTCCACAAGTTCCGCCCGACGGGCGACAATACTGCCATCACTGGCGAGTATCAGGTATTGCCTGGTATCAGCGGTGACGATCTCACGACCAGTGCCTATAACGCACTGAAAGCGAAAAATGCGGTGTTTTTTACACAGATCGAACTGGCGGGCGAAACCGACAACAGCCGCGTAATTAACAGCAAATCGATGTCGTCTTATGGCGAGTTTATCGACGACGTGATCAATCTGGATGTGCTGAAAAATCATATTCAGGTGGATGGCTATAACTACATCGCTAATGCTGGTTCAAAACGTGCGCTGACGCCGCGCGACTATGCCGGCTTGCTCTCTGCCATCACGGCCACTTGCAAACGTTTTTATGATAACGGTGTGCTGGGTACGGGGTCTTACGTCGATCCCGACGATGGTCAGACGAAAACAGCGCAGTTTGGTTTTGTGCTGCGGTCCTCCCCTGAAGATGTCCTCAGCCTGACATCCAGCCAGCGCAAACAGCGCGTTTATCCGCCCACTTCCCTGATGGTCATTCTGTCGCGCGCCGGGCACGTGGCTGAAATCAATATCACCGTGGAGTAATACATTATGACAATGAAACGGTATGGCGCTGACGGCGCCAATTTAACAGTGTTCGGTATTCCGATTGACGATTTCGGCGACACAGATCCACCGATCACGATTGAGGATCTGGAGCCGCGCGCCACCCTGAAACGCGGTATCGGTAAAACGTCGGTACGCCTGGACAGTCAGACACGCCCGAAGCGCCTCACCATTAACCTGATCCCCGGTTGCGATCAGGTGCGCCAGATTCTGGCAGTGGCAAAAACGGGCGTGGATGCCTCCTTTACGTTTTTCCAGACGGGCACGGCAGAAACTGTCATGGGGTTTGATGGCGTACTGGTGAACCGCGGCTCTATGGGGCGCGGTGGTAAAACCAGTGTCAGTGACGAGCAGTTTATTTTTGAATTTGCAGACAGCGAGGAAACCTGATGGGGCGCAGAATTGAAATTGAAATCGATGGCGCGACGTACAGCGGTGTGACCGCATCGGCAAAAGACCAGGTGGAAATGTTGCAGATTTCCGCGCAGGCTGGCCTGCTGCCGCTATTAGGGGAGGGGGTAACCCCGATGGGCATTACCGTCGCTATGGCTTCGCTGGATGGCGTGAAAACAGCTCGGCTGAAAGAACTGTGTATCGTGAAAGGCAAAATTGTTCGCGATTCTGATGGTGTTCCGGTGGCTGAAAACCTCTTTCAGGATGCCGCGCATAACTTCCTGCTGCTGCTTGGCCGCGCGCTGAAGGAGAATGTCGGCCCTTTCTGGCAGCTCAGCGAACAGAGCGAAAACGGCGCAGGGGCAACGCCGACCATTCAGTAACTGTCAAAGACTGGTTTCTGTGGCGTCCATGTGTGGGGGCGGGCGATGCCTGCCCGCCTTTGGCGAAATGGTCGGATATGCTCGACGGAACGTATGCGATAGACGATGTGCAGGCCATGCACGATGTGCTTGATGATCTGATTGAACAGTTTGAGAGACAAAGAGAGACGAGATAGCCCGGCGCTCCGGGCTATGTGTTACAGAATCAACTGTTCCGGTTTGCAACCATACAGTTCGGCCAGTTTATTTCTGGTGCGCTTCTGTGGTCTGGTGTCCGGTGATTCGAGTTGTGAAACCGCTGCCTGAGTGATGCCGAGGGAATCGGCAACTTCTCGTTGGGACAGCCCACGGAAGATTCTCCACGCCGCCTGAATACTCACGTCCTGATCGATATGGATGCTAACCACTTCATGAGGAATGGTGACGTCATCATCGTCAGCCGCGCTGTATGGGATGCTCTCATAAAGGGAGTCATCCTCAGAGTTTTTAATCAGGCGTTGATAGAGTTCGTATGGGATCACGGCGTACTCGGGGTTACCGTTTCTGTCGTGTATAACCTGTATGCTCATATGTCACTCCAACATTTAATTTCGGTTGGCGAAATCTCTTTAACTCAGGGATTCAGGCGGGATAACCCCGCCTCAGTATGTTGTTGATGTTCTGCGTTTGACTTCGAGTATCTCGCAAACTCGTGGTGTGCCGTCGATTAACTCAAAGATAATGCGGTAATCGCCAACCCTTAACCTGTACTGCTTGCCAGATGATTCGAGTTTTTTCAGATCCAGTGTCACATCGGGAAAGTCGGTCAGTTCACCCACTTTGTCCTTGATGCGTTTACGGTATCTGGTGTCAATCGCTGCGAGTTGTTTTAGCGCCCGTTTTGACCAACGAACCTGAACCATAATCCCTCAGTTTTTAAAGAGCCATACCGTCTTGGTATAAGAAAATAATAAGTAAATAAGTCTTTTCTGTCAAGGTGAAACCTTATTTACTTATTATTATCCTATGTGAATCCCATTTTTAACTCGTACTCGCTTCTTTTTGCGGGTTTTTTTGTACCCGGAGAACAGTAATGGCGGAAAACGCTGGAACCATTGATTCCCTGTTAGTCTCGCTTGGCCTTGAAACCGATGCAAAATCATTCGAGAAAGGCGCCACCGCCATAAAAAGCGTCACCGATGGAATGCTTCAACTTGCCGCCATTGCTGGTGTTGGGATGGGCATGAAAGCGCTCACCAGTGGTGTTGCTAATTCTGCACTGGAAATGCAGCGCCTCAGCAATAATACCGGTTTTACGATCCGCCAGATTCAGGGGCTGGAGATGGCTATGCGACGGCTTAATCTTTCTCCTGATGCTGCGCACGATATCGCTAAAATGATCCCCGATTTACAGCGCAAAGCCCGGTTCGGGGAACTGAATGATAAGGCGTACTGGAACGGTGCGTTTAACCCTGGCGAATTCGCGAATATGGCTCCGGATCAGGGGTTACAGTATCTGTCCGATGCTTATCAGAAGATGAATCGCGATCAACGAGCATTTTTGCAGGAAGGTGCAGGGCTGGGGCGTGACTCACCGATCACTCGTCTGCTGGAGATGGGGCCAAAATTCCTCAGTGATTCTCAGGCAAAATCCGACGCAAACCCGTATAAAATTGATGCTCAGTTATTAAAAAACTCTCAAATATTTAACGACGAAATGGCGGATTTAAGCCGCAATTTTGAGGTGCTCGCTTACTCAATGGGCAGTAAATTGTTGCCGATCGTTAATTCAGTTCTTGATGTCATCAATAGTTTTATTAAAGAAAACCCCGGTGTTTCACAGGCCCTTATTACTGCGGGTGGTGTTGCGGGTGCCGCTGGCGCTTTGAAAATCGGTGGACGCCTGCTTGGTTTTGGTGGTGGCTCATCTTCCGGCTCTGGGGCCGGGTGGTTATCCAGATTTCTTCTCAATCCATTCACGGTTGGCGCTGCTGCTGCGCTCACCCCCGGAAACGCCTTTGTTGATGAGAAGGATGCCCGCGCCATGAGTAACCCTGCACTTAACCGGGGGCGCTCTGATGGTGGAGGCGTCACTCCTTATGAGGCGTATTTAAGGCAAAAAAAAGGCGGTGATCTTCATAGCGCGATCGATAACCCAAACGCCCGCGCCTATCTGGATGCAATTTCGCGCGCTGAGGGAACCGCGGCCCTTCCTGGTGGTGGCTATAACACGATGTTTGGTGGTGAACAGTTCGGCGATCTGTCTGACCATCCACGAGTATTGAAACCATTCCGGCAGACAGACGGAACAATGAATCAGACGTCGGCAGCCGGGCGTTATCAGTTCACGCAAACATCATGGGATGAGGCGGCGCAGGCGCTGGGTCTCACCGACTTTTCACCACGAAGCCAGGATATGGCGGCCCTGTGGCTTATCCAGCGGGCGGGGCAACTGGATAATGTCCTCAGTGGTGACTTTATGACAGCGACAAACCATCTCGGCGGTGTCTGGGCGTCGCTGCCGTCATCGCCCTATGCTCAGCCCAAACGCAGCCAGGAGGAAATGGAAAATTACTACATGCCGGATTATGTCCAGCGCCGTAGTCAGGCGCCCTATAACCCGTCAGTCAGCCGCTCTGAGTCGTCGCAGCCCACGCAGGTTACCCAGAGAAACGAGTTTAATATTTCTGGTCTGGGGCTGGATGAAAAACAGGTAAGGCATGTTGCTGAAGAGGTGGTTGTTGAAGCTGCGAACACGCTGGAGCGTTCATTCAATAAAAACAGAGGGTGATCATGTCAATCGTCGGAGTGTTCACTAAGTCCCGCCCGGAAATAGGCGGGATTTTTTTTGACGCAATACTGGAGGAGACCAGCGAACTACGGACTGACGTTAGTGAGTATCCGCTGGAAAATGGCCAGACGGCAAATGACAACGCCGTAACGCGACCGATGACGGTCACGATGACGGTGGCGATCTCCGATAACCCGGTTAAGGCATTGATGGATCAGGCTGGTGATCTGTCCGGCCTGGCCGGGATTGGGGCGGGTGTGGCGACTGGCGCCGTCAGCTCGCTGTTGGGTGGTGGCGCGGCTGCACTGGCCGGGATTGCAGCCTCCGCAGGGCTGGCTTTTGCCGTTTCCGGACGTCAGCGCTCAGAAGAGGCTTTGGTTAATCTTCGACGCTTGCAGCGCTACAACAGCATATTAACGATTGTCGGCGTCAGTTCATCTTACGATGGCATGATCATCACCAACACCCGCGTGCAGAAAAGCAAGGAAAACGAGGGCGGGCAGGAAATCGTCGTCGAATTGCGCGCGCTGTTGATAAAAAACCGTAACGACAGCCCGGCGACGATAAACAGCAGACTGCCTGCGGGTGACACAGCGGCCACACAGGGGCAGGCGAACGTGCATTTGGGCGAGGTGACACCGCAATGAAAACCATCCCCCTGACGGCAGGCCTGGCCGATTTTTCTTTTACCTCAACGCTCAACGATACGTTGCTTCAGTTCAATATCCGCTGGCTGACGCGGTACGGTTATTTTGTTGTGGATATCCGGAATGCCAGCAATGAGCCGATCGCTCTGGGGCGTGGTCTGCATGTCGGAGTGAATCTGCTGGCAGGTCTGAACAGCACTATCGGCAAGATCGTGCTTGAGGGTGAAACGCCAACGATCGCCAATCTGGGCGTAACAAATAACCTGAACTGGTACCCCAATGACTGAATTATTTGGACGCGCATATCATCTGGAAATTACGTCAGCGGAAGGCAATAAGCTGATTTGCGACCCGCCCACGCAGGTTCGGTTCCTCATTACCAACATGCCACAGGACAGTGTGGCGACGGCCATGATCATGATTTATGGCGTCTCCAGTGAATACCGGCAGCTTATACAGCGCTGGGATAAAAAGCGACTCCGTTATGGAACTGTGCGCCTGTCTGCCGGGTACGATGAATCTTCAGGTGAAATTTATACCGGGCAAATAAACAGCGTCGAAGTAGGGCGGGACGGCGTTAGCGTCTATTTACGGCTCAACTGCTGGTCAGTGATGTGGACTGAAGCGTCCACAGGTAAAACCTGGGGGGAGAAAGCGCGCGCCATCGAGATTCTTCAGGATGTGGCGCGTTCATTCGGGAAGCCGGTGCAGACGATAGGCGATTTTTCCGATTTGCCGGTTTTCAACCACGGTTACACAATGGCCTACACCTCCAGCCGCGCGTTCCTCGACAGAATGAAATCGGCGTGGCGCTATGACTGGTTATTATCTGAAAACCGGACGGTGATCATCCGCGATGGAGCTACGCGTCCGACGACGTATGAAATCAATGTCGATAACGGCATGGAGGGCGCGCCGCGCTGGTATCAAAAAGAACTGGAAGTGGATGTTCGGATGAATCACATCATACAGCCCGGGGACCTGATCAAAATTCGCTCTGATTTCTGGACCATTAACTACAGCGGCATGTACAACACTGGTCTGAATGACATGGCGAATATTCAGCGCCGCACGGGCTCGTTTCGCATACTGTCCACCACGCATCAGGGGGATCTCTGGGGGGATGACTGGCGAACGACATTACGATGCTTATGGAGCACCGCCCAGTGAAAAATACCAATCCGCTATTCAGCGCTGTCCAGTCTGCCGGGATGAGCATTATCAGCGACCTTATGATCGGTATGCCGGGGCATGTCATTGCCTTTAACGCTGACACGCAACGTGCGCAGGTTGAGTGCGGCATTCAGCGCCAGATGCCCGATGGAACGCTCGAAACCCTGCCGCTGCTGGTTAACGTACCTGTCAGATTTTCAGGATCACCAGAGTGGGCTGTTTTCCATGAACTGCCCGCTGGCACAGAAGGGTATATCCATTTCAGCCAGCGCTCGGTTGATGCGTGGCTGGATATGGGCGGACCTGCACAACCTGTCGGGCCTGAGATGTTCAGCGCCAGTGACGCGTTTTTCTCACCCGGTTACCGCTCAGCAAAAACGGCCATTCCCGGATTGCCGTCCAGCGGGATCGGCATGAGCAATCGCGATGGTTCGGTGCGCTTCCATCTGACCGACGGCGGTATTGTGCTTACGTGCGGCGGGCAAACGCTGGAACTCACCGCGAGTGGGCTGACACACAACGGTACCAACATCGGAAGCGACCACATTCATGGCGGTGTTGAGAAAGGCGGAAGTAACACCAATGGCCCACAGTGAACCCATCTCATTACAACTTCACGCCCTGGCATTTGCCGGGGTTTTTTTATGGAGTCTGATCCGTGATCCGAAATTTTGTGGATGGCGATATTGTCACACATGGCGACCATTTCGCGACCGGGAAAGAGGCAACGCGGCAGGGCATTATCCGGCGGCTGCGCCTGTTCCTCGGTGAGTATTTTCTTGATTCAACAGAGGGGACTCCGTGGTTTCAGCGCATCCTCGGAAAAACCCAGGCAGATATTGCTGCTGCCAGTATCAAGCAACGTATCCTGACCGCGCCAGGCGTTATCGGCATCTCTCAGTTTGAATTCGATATCGATCAGAAGACCAGAAAAATAACCGTTTTCGCCTCACTGGTGGACATCAATAACGAGCAATTCGAATTGTTCTTCAACGAGGAGATCATCTGATGGCGGAGATCACCAAAGATGGCGCGGTGGGTCAGACGCTGAATGCGTATCTCACCGTAATGCGTCAGCGCTATCTGGATATTGATGATGGCTGGAATATTAACCCGGAATCACCTGACGGACTGATTATTGCGGCATGGTGCGAAACGCTGGCAAACCTTGATGAAGGTGTTATTAACGCCTATCACTCTGCTGACCCGAATTCAGCGATTGGTCAGCAACTCGATCGCATTGCGGCATTCGCGGGTATTACGCGGCAGGACGCCACGTTCTCCACGGCTACGGTGGTGTTCACTGGGACGCCGCTTGTGGAGATCCCCGCGGGCACACTGGTGCGTAACCGCATAACAGGGACGCTGTGGGCCACCGATACGACGGTCGCGACCAGTAACGCCGGAATCGCGACAGTAAGCGTGACGTGTACCACTGCCGGTGCGGAGGGGGCCAACAGTGACAATCTGTCGATCATTGCCACGCCAGTTGGCGGAATCACATCCGTCACTAATCCGGATTCCGCATCGCTGGGCGCGGACGAGGAAACGGATGATACGTTCCGGATAAGGCGCAATGAGTCCGTGGCGCTGCCCGGCAATAACCAGATTGACAACATTTATGCCGCGCTGGTCAATCTCGACGGTGTAAAAAAGGTGAGGATTTATGAAAACGTCGATGATGCTCCGGATGAAAACGGCGTGCAGGGCCATTCGATGGCGATTTTCATTGATGGTGGCGCTGTGGATGAGATTGTGTCCACGCTGGCGGTGCGGAAAAGCCCCGGTTGCGGGCTGAATCGCTATAACACGGGGATTCCAAACCAGATTAGCATCGATACAACAACGCCAGGCGGAAACCCCTTCAATGCGACGTTCTTCAGGCCGGAATATGTATCCGCTCATGTCCGTGTGGAAATCGTCTCTGATTCGCTGTCCGGCGCCAACGATGATGAAATCAAACAGGCGATCATCGATTACTCGCTGCAAGGCTTTCCTGAAACAAACGGATTCGCAAAACAGGGGTTTCGTATCGGCGAAACCATCGGTGCGGGCCGCCTCTACACCCCGGTAAATAAAATCGTCGGCAGTGATGATTACGTTGCTGCGATCACCGTCGGGAGCAGTGCTGGCGACGTAACTCACAGCATCATTCCGATCGCCTTTAACCAGTTAGCCGTGTTCTCGATGGACGCGATTGAGGTGTCTTATGCAACACCGTAATAAGGCGCTGACGCGGGCTTACTGGCAGTACAAAAACGCGCCGAAACTGATTGCGCTGCTGCTGGCGCTGCCGGATATCGCGCAGGCCGGCATTGAAGATCAACTGGCAAAAATACAGGTCATGCTGGATATCGACAGCGCTGAAGGTGAGCAACTCGATATTTGTGGCCGCATTGCGGGGTACACCAAACGGCCGGTCGGGACATTTTACCCGGTATGCGCACCTGCGGCGGTGAGTGATGACCTTTTCCGCCGGATGATCAAAGCAAAAATATTTAAAAACAACAGCATTGCAACGATTGATGAAATCAAACGCGCGACTGATTACATCCTGAATACGGCGGCGCGAATACTGGATGGCCAGGACATGACTATGCGTCCGGTATTTTTCGAATATCTGGATGTTGGTTCGCAAAAACTCGTTGCTGATTACGATCTGATACCCCGCCTGCAGGGCGTCGGGATGAGACAGGCCCGCACCCTGACTTACAGGCCTTTCGGTTTCGGTCAGCACTACAGCAATTTCCGCGCGCCGTTCTGGCACGGTGATGGCGTTAAATTTTATGCCGGGCTGCAACTGGTGCTTATCTGGTCCGGTGATGTGGTATCCGGCGCGCTGACGGCAAATCCCGGTATCACCGTTTCAGATATCGATGTGACGCTGATTTACACCGCATCCGGTACCAGCACTTTCCAGAGTGCGATCACTGATACAGAAGGGCGGTTTACCGTCACGCCGCCGGTCGCTGAGCCGTTCAGCGTCATTGCCCGCGCGCAGGTCTGGACGCCGCTCTGCGAATGGGAAGACGTTGAGAGTACAGAAGTAACAACGAACATATTTCACAACGGGGCCGTGACACATAACGGCCTGCACACCCATAGAGGTTGACATGCCGAGTATCACCGAACTGAATGAATTCACCGCCGACATCCCGCTGCTGGAGCTGGATACGCCCGCGCGCGGATACGACGGTGTGGATATCGGCCCGGACAACGAGCAGGCGCAGCGGCTGGCGAACCGCACGAAATGGCTGAAACAGCGCGTTGATAACCTGCTGACGGCGCAGGTGCGTTCCGTCAACGGTAAATCTGGTACCGTCACGCTGACTGTGAACGATGTCGGCGCAGACCCGGCGGGAACGGCGGACAGCCTGCTGACGGCGCACGTTAACGATGCTGACCCGCATCCGCAGTATTTCAGTGAGGCGCGCGGTGATGTGCGCTATGTTCAGGTGTCACTCGCGAACACCGCCAACGGCTGGCTGCAACTGGACGCCTCCGGAAAAATCCCTGCGGCGCAGCTCTCCGCCATCGCATCCCGTTATGTTGTTGCTGCTGACCAGGCCGCACGTCTGGCGCTGGCGTCGTCGGCAAACCTCACTATCTGCGCTCAGACGGACATCGACACGCTGTTTTACCTCAATGGCGGCGCTAATCCGGCAGTGGCAGCAAACTGGGTGCAGGGACAGTCAGCCACGGTTTCCGGCGTGTCTTCTGTGTTCGGGCGTACAGGGGCTGTGGCGGCACAGGCGGGGGATTACAGCGCTGACCAGATTAACGAAACGGCTGGACGGAAATTTGTCACCCCGGCAGAGAAATCGGCGTGGAACGCAAAGCAGGACACGCTGGTGTCCGGGAGCAACATCCGCTCGCTGTTCGGTCTGCCGTTGACCGGCTCCGGTAACCTGGCGCCGACGCCGGCACAAATGGGCGCTGCTGCCACACAGCATTCGCACGCCGTTGCCGACATTTCTGATTTCACACAGCAGACGCAGGCACTTATTGTTAACTCACTGGAAGCCGGTCCCGGCGTCACGCTGGGACAAAGCCCGGTCAGCGGGAAAACCATCATCAGCGCCTCTGGCAGCGGTGCGGGGGGCGGAGGCGGTTATATCGTTGTTGACCGCGCCGGTGCCACGGCAGGCCAGGTGCATTCCTTCAGTTTTGCCCCACAGTCCAGTTTTAATTTATGCGCCTACGCACTGAAGTCCGAGCAGGGGCAGCAGAATAAGTCATACACTCAGGACGCTTTCCCCGCAGGCAGTGAGGCTGGTTTTAATACCACGGCGGATATCGTCTTTAACGCTAAACTGGGGCTGATCACACAGCTAAATTACGTCACCGCTGCGGAGGGTGGCCTGTTCAGCGCGGAGGTGCTTAAAAAGGGAAAATCCCTCGTGTTGTCCACCAATGCGGACAACAGCATCGTTCCCAAAATGACAGCCAACAACGCACCTGCCGGATATACGGTGAGTGCAAGTAGTGTATATGATTCAGGCTCTCCGGCTTATTCTGCGTTTGACCGGGTAGCCACTACTGCATGGGTGACATTATCCGGCCCGACGCAATGGATTCAGATCAAATTACCTGAAGCCCAAAAAGTGAACCGCTTCAGGATCACAAACCGGACCGTGTCACAGCCCTTCCAGAATAACCCCAGAACATTTGCCCTGTATGGAAGCAATGACGGCACAAACTTTACCTTGCTGGCCAACGGGACAAGCACCAGTAACGTCGGTGATGCGCAGACAACAGTCACTATTCCGGCGCCAGCCGCCTGGCTTTATTACCGGTTAACGGTGACCGCCGTATTCCAGTCCGGGTCTGTGACACTGGGTGAACTCGAGTTGCTGGGCGATCCCTCCACCCGGTTTCTGTTAAACGGCAGTGACGGCAAATATTACACTGTGGTCAGCGGTGCGCTGTCAGAGGTTGCAGGCGCGATTGACAGTACCGTCATTGCAAATCAGGGCGTGGCCAGTGTCACCCTGACGGAGTCCATGCAGCAGCAACTGGGCGACGCCTGGAAACTGGTTACCGGCGAAAGCGTGGAAATCAGCGGGGTATTAACCCCTGATGACCAGATTGCACTGCCGCTGGAACTGACAGGCGCGTCGGCCTGGAGCACGGTCAACAGTGCGACTATTACCGCCAGCCTGTCCGGTGCCGGCGCGACAGGGGTGGCCGTGACAAGGGATTTAAACGACTACGTTGTTTTTGACGGAACGGCATGGGTCAGTATCGGGGGGCTGACTGCCGATACGGCGGGGGCCGAAAAATTAATCGCTCAGGGAATGGCCGCGGCAGCAGTGTCAGCCCTCACTGCCGTACAGTGGGCGCAACTTTGGCCTGCGGGCGTGCCTGATAGGCTGGCTTTCGCTTACGCGCTGCATATTGCCGATGCGGCAGCCGATAAAGCGGAAATCACCGGAAACGTGCTCAGTGTGAACGAAGTTTCCGCCTGGAAGTTACAGACACCCGCGGAAGTGGAAATCCGCTGGTATGCGGACAGCGTCAGTTTCAAAACCCTCACTGCCGGTGATTACAAACTGGCGTATCAAATTCCGGATTAACCGCCGCTAACAACCCACTCAATGCATCTTCAGGCCGCATATCGCGGCCTTTTTTATTTTCTGGAGTACTGAATGGATCAGAAATTTTTCCGTGTGCCGTTCGCATCGGTCGGTGACCGACAGACCATCCCGGATGTGGCGCCCACTAATGGCTCCGTGAGTTATCCCTCCGGCTGGGGGCCTGACTACGCAAAAGATCCGGGGGCGGATGCGAGCGCAAAACCCGTTGAGCGCGAGGCCATGAATGCGGTGCTGAACGCTATTACCGGCGCGATTCGTCAGTACCAGACGAACGGCTATCCCGAGTGGATTACTACAGCGAACAATAACGGGGCCGCTTTCGGTTACGATGCGGGCGTGGTGGTGGATTATAACGGCGTAATGTACCTTTCGCTTGTCAGCAACAACACCGCAACGCCGGGTGCTGATGCGACGAAATGGCAATTGTATATTCAGCGTGAGGCAACCGAACAGGAAGCCCTCGCCGGTGATGGCAGCGCGCAGGTAATGACGCCACGCCGGGTAAAACAACTGGCCGACTATCTGGATGACCAGTTACATCAAACCATTACCACAGCAATGGCTCCGTACATTTTGCCGGTCGGGGCAATCATCCTGTGGGGAAACACCACGCCGCCGGAAGGCTGGCTTGAACTGAACGGCCAGACGTTCGATACCGCAGAGAACCCGGAACTGGCCGCACTGTACCCGTCCGGGCGAGTGCCGGACTGGCGCGGTAATTTTGTGCGTGCATGGGCGCACGGGTCATCCGTTGATCCGGATTCAAACCGTGCGATTCTGTCATTTCAGAGCGACGCGTTTCGTGAGCACTATCATTATTCCCGCTGGCTTGGCTTTGATAACGTGGGCAGCCTGAATGGTCTGGGAGATGCCGGCGGACCAGGAGGGTTTCGCTACGCCGGTGGTGATGATCCCAACTGGCATAACTCTCCAAATGCCGATCTGCTGACTGGCGGCGACGAAACCCGCCCGAAAAACGTTGCGGCGATGTACATCATCAAGACTGACAAGGCTGAATCGGAAGCCGGTGCGGAAACGCCCTCTGCCATTGTTATCAGCCCGGCTTCGGTGACGATGAATGCGGGAACCACGCGGCAGTTTACCGGCACGATTTTGCCGTCGGCGCTGGCGGCGGGGTATCCGGTATCATGGGCGGTGTCCGATCCATCGCTAGGCAGTATCAACAGCAGCGGGCTGTATACCGTGACAGCGGGCAAATCCGGTACCCAGACCATCATCGCCAGTATCTCCACTGGTCTGACGGCAACAGCCGCAGTCACGCAACAGCTTTACCTGACCTCGATCGACATCGGTGCAGTACCGACAGGCCTGCTGGCAGGTAACAGCTATTCCCTGACCATCAACTATTCTCCGGCGAATTACACAGAGACGGTTAACTCCGCGTCCACGGATGCCTCTGTGGCGACATTATCCG
>CANUEX010204328.1:0-27655 GCA_948099535.1 Jatropha multifida | reverse complement strand
TCCTTTTTATTATAATTTATTTTCAAAAAAAAAAACAAATTTATTATTATTTCCCCCCCCCCCCCCCCCCCCCCCCCCCCCCCCCCCCAAAAAAATAAAAGTCTCCTCCATTTAAAGAAGAATTTATTGGAGAGAAGCAAGAAACAAGGGGGCAAAACATTAAAAATTCTAAAATTTTAATGCTCTCCAATTTATGTTATGTTAGAAAGAAAAGCCCTTAAAGCCTAGAAGCAGAAACCTATTCCAAATGCCAAAAAACCGGGGAACATGAAAATCATCCAAATTATATTGAATATATTAATAATTTCTTTATTTTTCAATTGCCTCAAAGAGACAAAGAAGCATCCATTTTAACTTTTATGAAAAACTTATTATTAAAAATCATAGCATTCCTCTACAGCCAAAGGCACCAAACTAGCATTGTTAATAATCCCATATTGTGAAAATACTAAATCTATAAAACGCATAAAAGAGTGGAAAGCTAGCTAGCTAATTAGTCAGTACTAACTGGATCAATCCAAGTAAGCCCACATAACTCTTTTATTTTCATGGGTTCTAACCTCAACCCATTCATTTGTAATATGGTAGCAAAGCTAACTGGTGATGCTAAGCAAAGTTGGCTAAGGGAAGATGCTAAGTTATTTCTACTAATTCGAAATTCTATTGATAATGACGTGGTTAGGTTAATTAATCATTGTGAGTTTGTTAAAGAATTAATGGAATATCTTGAATTTTTGTACTCAGGAAAAGATAATTTGTCTCATATGTATGAAGTCTGCAAAGGATTTTATTGGGCTGACCAGCAAGATAAACCCCTTACAGCTTATTTCATGAAATTTAAGAAGATTTATGAGGAACTTAATCTTTTGTTGCCTTTTAGCCCCGATGTTAAGATTCAAAAGATTCAGCGAGAACAAATGGCTGTGATGAGTTTTCTTGCAGGTCTTGCTTCGGTTTTTGAAATTGCCAAATTACAAGTTCTTTTAGGCAATGACGTTACCTCTCTTTAGGAAACTTTCGCTAGATTACTACGTATTGAAGGCTCTCATACTCCTTCCCCTTTTGAAAATAGTACCCTTGTGAGTCTTAATCAGGTAGCTAGACAACCAAGAAACAAAGGAAGAGGAGGAAATAACTGTAGTAATGGAGCCATTAATTCGGAGGCGAGCATCATTATATGTCATTATTGCCATGAATCTGGTCACACTAAACGGTATTGCAAGAAACTGATAAATAAGCCGCCAAAGGCAAATATGGCTACTCAAGATTCTGCAGTTGCTTCTTCTGATAACACTGTAACAATTTCTGTTATGAAGTATGCTGAGCTCTCTGGATACCATTCTTCAAAGTCTACTGATTCCTCAATTGTTGCTGCTGCCAATTCAGGTACTCCTCATACATGTCTTATGTCTACCTCATCAGAGTAGATCATTGATTATGGTTGCACAAATCACATGACAGGCAACCCTAGTCTCCTATCCTCATTAAAAGAACCTTAAAAATTTAATCGTTACGTTACTCTGGCTGATGAGTCCACATCTTTTGTTAAGTGTATTGGCACTGCTAATTCAGTTCGATCTCTTCCATTGTCTTCTGTTTTTTGTTTACCTCATTTTTCATTTAATCTATTGTCTGTTAGCAAAATTACTCGTATACTAAACTGTTGTGTTAAATTTTATCTTACCTATTGTGTTAAATTTTATCTTACCTTTAGCTCCTCGAGTCAATAAACGGATTTCATCTCCTTTTAAGTTAGTTCATTCTAATGTTTGATATTCATGTCCTATTATTTTTCAAACTGGAATTAGGTATTTTGTCACCTTTGTGGATGATTGTTCTCGTGTTACTTGGCTATTTTTAATGAAAACTCATTCTAAGATATTCTCTATTTTTTGTTCCTTCTATGCTGAAATTAAAACTCAATTTAATACCTCTGTTCGCATACTGCAAAGTGATAATGCTAAAGAATATCTATCTAGTTCCTTTCAATCTCATATGTCACAGAACGGTATTCTCCATTAAACACCTTGTGTTAATACTCCTCAAAATGGGATTGCCGAAAGAAAAAATAGATATCTGCTTGAGGTTGCTAGGGCACTCCTATTCCAAATGAAGGTCTCTAAACATTTTTAGGTTGATGTTGTTTCTACTACATTTTTTTAATCAATCGCATGCCTTCTTCTATGCTTAATGGTGAAATTCCTTATAATGTATTATTTCCTTCTAAGCTTTTATTTCCCATTGAATCTCGTATTTTTGGTTGTACTTGTTTTGTTCGTGATGTTCGTCCACAGGTTTCTAAGTTAGATCCAAAGTCCCTTGTGTTTTTCTTGGGTATTCTCGGCATCAAAAAGAATATCGTTGTTTCTCTCCCAATCTTAACCATTATCTTGTTTCTGTAGATGTTACATTCTTTGAGAGTACTCCATTTTTTCCTTCTTCTCTATATAAGAGTGAGGGGGTAGATGATGAGCTTTTAATCTATACTATCCAGCACCTTCCTCGCTCTCCTGCTCCTACTCCAGCTCCTATTCTTGATCTTCCACCTGCTCCTACTATAGCGTTTGCTGCTCTTATTCTTGCTCCTGCACCAGCATTTGCTCGCCCTTGTTTTGAACAGGTTTATTCCAGAAGACCAGGGACTCTTAACTCACTTCCTCCACCAACCGCTTCAACCGAAGATCTGATTCTCTCTACTCAACCTAAGACTGTGACATTCACTCCTCAGTCAGACCTTTGACCATCCCATTGCTCTTCGAAAAGGTAAACGCAAGTATACCTATCCTATTTCTTCTTTTGTCTGCTATGATCATCTTTCTGCTTCATCTTGTTGTTTTGTAAGTAACCTAGACTCTGTTTCTACTCCAAAAACTGTTGTTCAAGCTTTGTCCCATCCTAGTTGGTATGCAGCAATGAAAGAGGAGATGACTGCCTTAGATACTAGTGATACCTGGAATCTTGTGCCTCTCCCATTAGGTAAGAAAGCTATTGGTTATAAGTGGGTTTTTACCATTAAAGTGAATCATGATGGTTTCGTTGCTCGTCTCAATGCTCGCTTAGTTGCTAAAGGCTATTCTCAAATTTATGTCCTTGATTACTCTGACACTTTTTCTCTTGTTGTTAGGTTGTCTTCTGTTCGTTTGTTTATTTCTTTAGCAGCTACTTTTGTTTGGCCTTTACATCAACTGGATGTTAAGAATGTTTTTCTTCGTGGGGATCTTCAAGAGGAAGTTTACATGGAGCAACCGCCAGGCTTTGTTGCTCAGGGGGAGTCGAGAAGAGTATGTAAACTTCGCAAATCTCTTTATGGCCTAAAACAGAGTCCCCGAGCTTGGTTTGGTAGATTTTGCGATGTGATACACCAATTTGGCATGCAGAAGAGTACTTCTGATCATTCTATATTTTATAGAAGTACTAAGACTAGTTTGATTCTACTGGTGGTTTATGTTGATGACATTGTTATTACAGAGAGTGATTCAGCCAGCATTACATCACTCAAATCATTTCTCCAGACTCAGTTCCAGACAAAATACTTAGGATCATTGAAGTATTTTTTGGGTATTAAAGTGTCTAGGTGTAAGAGAGGCATCTTCTTATCTCAAAGGAAGTATGTTCTTGACTTACTGAAGAAAACTGGAAAGTCGATTGCCAAGCCATGCAGTGCTCAAATGACTCCTAATTTGCAACTTTCAACTGATGATGAGTTATTTGATGATCCTAAGATGTATAAAAGATTGGTGGGCAAATTGAATTATCTTATAGTAACATGTCCACATATTGCATACTCTGTGAGCGTCTTAAGCCAATTTATGTCTTCTCCGACTGTTATCCATTGGGAAGCTTTATGACAGATTTTGTGCTACTTGAAAGGTAATCCGAGTCGTGGCCTCATTTATAGTAATCATGGGTATTTGGACATTGAGTGTTTTTCAGATGCGGATTGGGCAGGTTCGAAGGTTGTTAGAAGATCAACTTCAGGATATTATGTCTTTGTGGGTGGAAACTTGATATTGTGGAGAAGCAAGAAACAAAATGTAGTCTCACGATCAGGTGCTGAATTAGAATATCCAGCTATGGCTCAATTACTTGTGAATTAATTTGGATTTGTCAGTTGTTAGAGGAAATTGGCTTCAAGTTGTCTTTGCCTACAAAGTTATGGTATGATAATCAAGCTGCTCTTCACATTGCATCAAATCCGGTATTCCACGAACGAACTAAACATATTGAGATTAATTGTCATTTCATTCGTGAAAAGATACAACAGGGTATTATCTCTATAGGGCACATTAAAATGAGTGAACAATTAGGAGATATCTTTACAAAAGCTCTAAATGAACCTCGGGTTGACTATTTTTGTAACAAATTGGGCATGATTAACATCTATGCTCCAACTTGAGAAGGAGTGTTAAGGACTAATTGTAAATAAAGTTCTATTAGGACTTAGATTCCTAATAGGTTTATAGCATCTTGTACATGTATATATATGTGACCTTATTGATGAAATATACACAATAATTGTGACATCCCGACCCCGGCATAGCGATCCTAAGAGGGAGGGTAGAGCAGGGCTCCTGGCGAGCTTCTAGAATGGCAGGCTAGCTAAGGTAGTGGAATGCGGGACACAGGAATGAATCAGATCATATATCGAAAATGAGGTAACTAATCATCAGAGGCGTCTTTTGGTGGAATAACTGGAGAGTTAGAAAAACTTCAGGGTTAAGCGTGCTCGAACCATATATATGAGGGCGGGTAGAGCAAAGCGATCCAACAAAGCGATCCTAAGAGGGTGGGTAGAGCATGGCTCCTGGCGAGCTTCTAGGATGGCAGGCTAGCTAGGGTAGTGGAATGCGGGACACAGGAATGAATCAGATCATATATCTAAAAGGGGGTAATTAATCATCATAGGCGCCTTTTGGTGGAATGACTGGAGAGTTAGAAGAACTTCAGGGTTAAGCGTGCTCGCTTGACAAAAATCCTAGGATGGGTGACCTCCTAGGAAGTTCCCATTTCACCTGCGGGACAAAACCGCGCGGGTCTTGCCGATCTAGTATGGGATGGATCCGACTTGATACAAAGCAAACAATTCCTCTGATAGTTGGAGTCAATGCGTTACAATAATATTTTCTACCACATTAAATTACAGTAATATGGTAGCAAAGCAAGTCCAGCTCTATTCAGTTACTCATTTTGTAATATGGTAGCAAAGCAAGTCCAGCCCTATCCAATTACTCGTCTATTCACCAGCATTACCATTGCATTTTATTCGGTGTAGATGTCCAGTCCCAATGAGGCCATTCAATTTCAAGGGCAACTGGATGTCTTGTCCCAACTGCACTTGAGAGGGAGTGGTAATAGTCCCACATTGTCAAAATACTACATCTATAAAGGGCATATAAGGGTAGAAAGTTAACATTGGTTGGCTCAAACCCAAGGAAGTCCACATTACTCCTCTATCTCCGTTGATTCTAACCCCTTATTCATTCACCTTCCAATTTCAAATCTCCTAAACCTTGTACTAACCATCATACTTGGCAGGAAAACCCATCCTAGAACCACAAAAGTATTTATACCATACAAGCATGCAAAGAATGTTAAAACACTTGAGTTATGTGGAACCAGAAGAAAAATAAATAAAAGGGATCAAAAATATGTTTCCATTAACTTAAGTATATAAAAATAAGTTTAAGTGAGAAAGGGGACCAACTTGCTTAATACTTATGCATGTGCACATGCACATACATACAAAAGAAGCAAAGTACCTTATCAAGGCAAGATTTCCAGGACCAGTTCAGATTTAGTAAACTTCATGAGCTTCAAGATAGCATTTGCTAGCAACTATTATCATTCAAATAATCCTTTTAGCCATTATAGCAAATATTAACCAAGATGGTGATTCAACTACTACACTATGACACCAAGTAGCTTGTGCAATCAACTGTAAATTCAGAACCATGCAGGCAAAGAAGCTGATTTGGAGGTCTCCATTCTATGGTTAAATACAGCCAAGCCATCATCCAGATTTTCAACAATGTTGATTTAGTTATTCACATAAGAGTTTATGAGCTGCACCAAAGAAAAATTCAAGGAAACAAAAAGGGCAAGCAAAATAAAAATTAAAGGAAAAAAAAAGCCAGAGAGAGGGAAAGAAAAAATGAAACTCATAATTCACAGTGGTCAGAGTATGTCCCTTCTAGGTAGTAAAATCAACCACTGAAATTTTATTTTTCGTTGGTATCCTAAAAATGTCTCCTATACCATTTTCTCATTATGAAAAATGAAACCACAATTAACTTTCAAGTTAATAGGAAGCCTAAACCCAAAACCTATAAGTTAAAATGTGCCATGTTATGCATGTGGATTACTTTTTTTATTGAAGTTCTTGCTACTCTGCTTCCTGCATGTTCCAATTTATTATTACTAATTTAGGATACTTTGATAAGTACACAGGCGTAATGAAAACTATGATTTTTAGAATAAAAAGTGCAATGGTACCGTAGTCCCATTTTGAGCTAAATCACAAGAATGGGTGAATCAAAAAAGTAAATCAACTTTTAAAAGCTAATTAAGAAAGCATACAACAAAATATGAGGATGAATTAGAAAAACTACCATCCAGGCCAATTCTCAGTCCACATTTTAGGCTTGTCTGGGTAAATAGGTTTAAACTGATCACAGTAAAAGGAATTACAAGTGTTTATCTGCAGCAAAAAGTGAAAAATAGTTAAAAAAATATATAAATAAAAACAATAGTAGGCAGATCATGCTTAGAACTGAGTTTTCAATTTCTTAATTTTTCAAATGCTACAAACAAAACCCAATAGAAATCTGAATTCTGTCAAAACAGAAAAGGAAAGGACCAATTTTCATTTAAGAATCATGGACCAATTTTTATGACAGATTAAAGAAAAAGAAATTGTGTTGTTGAGTGATATATTACCCTAACAAGTAAATAGTGATTCAGAATTAACTATGATATGCCATTTACCTGACAATCATATTCATCATGAATGCAAATTGAATGTTAACTCAAAACCTAATGAAGAGCGTTCATGTGCCAGCCCCCCAACTAAGCAACTGCCCCTTGTGCCATGTTGATGGAGATACTAACTCAAGACTCCTAAGCTAAGGAATGAAATCAAAGAAATTGCTTTTTGCTAAGCAGCCTCGCTCATCCACATGCCACCGCTCTAATTAGAACTAATTTTTAGCATATGTTTATTATAATGTACTGAATAAGATAAGGAATTTATAAACTCTCACCACAGTGTCAGGAGCATCAAACTGCTGGCACATTATCCAAGGTACACCAGTATTTTGAGAAACAGCCATTTCAGCAGCCCACTTGGCATAACGCTTCCCCCCTTCTCCATAAGCACTTTCATAGAATCCATATTCATTTTCAACCTGCAATTAAAATAAAATTGTTCAATGAATTCATTTCTGGCTGATAAGAAAAAATCATGAATAGATGTTTGTCTAGTGCGTCCAGATAATAATAGGAGCTGAAAAGCAGAATAAACCTGTAACCCAGAGCAAACAGAGACATAGGTTGGCAAATGTATTTCGCTTCCTGACTTTTATATCTCATGGAATGTTGACATTAAAGACACTAAGCAGAATTTCTAAGTGAACTTTTTGAGACAGTTCATAATACTTATCATAAAACATATACTGTTACATAAAGCATCAACTGATAAAATGAAACAATTTAGATTTGGTGGCATTTATTACCATTAAGGTGAGAAACAAATATAGGAGCATAATCCATTGAATTTGCTAACCAGTTTCACTGTATATAATTTAATGAATTACTAAGCTGACCTACCAGTTGCATAAATTTCCCCCCTTTTCAATGTTAAGTTTTCTCAAACCAAATTGGAAAATTTCGAGCCCAAATAAAACCTCACAAACTGGATCTATGAATCCAACATCTCCTATAACTGGTCCAAGGATATTATCAAATATTACAATTTATTCCGAAGCTTGAAAATTATCATTCTAAGTTCACAATTAACCTCTCCCTAGTTATGATGGTCCAAAATTATGACGGCATGCCAATTAAGCAGTAAATAGTTCCATCAGTCTTTTGTACTAAATGAATCTGTACTAAAGCAAGTTAAAAGAAGAAAAATGTGATGCAAAAACCAGATTCCATTACGTATCTGAAGAAAAAGTAGTTTTACAATGGCAGAAGGAGAGAGAATAAGACAGAAGTGGAAAAGGAGAATGAAAAACATGAGTGAATCACTATATCCAAATAGATATAGCACAAGGTAGAAATGTTTACTTAGAGAAATCAATTTTTAGTTTCCATTATTCATCCTGAAACGAGGAACTGGATTCATCAGTATAAACTTGGAAAACTGAAAGACTGGCTTGCACTTTTTAGAAAAAATGGGGATATTATTATATTTTGAACAGAAAACTCTTGAAAGGGCTGCAATCTTCAATCAGATGAATTCATAGTTTCTTTTAGCAATGCAAGTATATAAAGGGGATTTGCAAAATTCAGCCTGAAGGCTGAAATCAATGTAGAGAAAACAAAGTGATAAAAAAAGTAAAAGTTATTACTTGCCTGAGCCAAGATGATGGGACCTCCTTGCGATGCAAAAAGCTTCTCTTGCTTCATTAGATTCACAATGTATGTCATGAATTTCTGCATGTGATACTGACCAAACCCACAAGGAACAAAATAACTCCATTTCAAACATAAAATTACTGTTCTGACTTCCGAGATAGGAACTTGGAAAAATACATATTTGAAAAGAAAGGTCCAACTGTTAATACCTTGAAGTTATAATTATCAGTTCGAAAGACAGTTCCATTAATATAATGCAACCAAACAGGTACTCCCCTGCATTCACATGATCACAAATTAAGAATGTGAAAATAAATATGAAAATAAGAAATTCAGTCAAAAAATGAGTACCCAAAATTCCACTCTGCCGCAACAAATGGGCCAATGCGAAGAATTAGATACATCCCAGCCTGCTGGACAATCTTCACAAACTTGACCAGATCGAAACGTTTGTCGAAATAATACTATCATTTTTTCCAAGAGTTTGGGGCAAATAATCAACCGAGAGTAATAGATGGAAAAAATCGAAACCATTTTTTGTTAAAAGATTACACTCACATTGGAGACAGAAGGCTCATGACCATTCCAAAACACATATGTTTCAATCACATCTACCCCTCCTTCTTTGGCTGTTTGCACCAGCTCTGGCCACATCTACCACACAGCCCAACATAACAAATCATTAATTCATTCAACAATGCTGCAATTTCTCATAAATAAGCACAAAATAGCAATAGCATCCAAGCCATTACAACAAGTATAGCTAAAGTGTACTAACCGCAGGGACACTACGGGGATAATGAATGGCAGCAGAAATGAGAAGCTTCCGCTGGCCATTGATGATTAGAGAGCGAGCATCATAAGTAACATTTCCTCCTCCATTACACAATGTAAAGAAGAAGAAGAATATTGATATTAGTAGAAGCTTTGTCATGTTTCAGATTAGTGACGAGTGAAGAATCTAAGCGTAGTTTAGCGCATTTATAGCCGAGAGAGATCGATGAAGAGATAGATATCGATATCAGCATTGCGTACCGGTTAGCAGACAGAGACAGATATTGCCAGCCTTGATCCCAATTATTTTTCTTTTTGACTGCTGAGTTTTTAATTTTTACGGGCACAAATAACGCGTACCTTACTTAAAAAATTATATTGGCATTAAATTTTCACTTTCACAGTGTTCAATCGCTTCAAATTATAAAATTGAGCACTCTAAACATTTCAATTTACAAGATTATTTATTGAATAATTTAACTTATAAAATTAAATTAATTATATTTTTTTAATAATTAAAAATATGAAAATTATTATTATAAATATTATATTGACTAGAAATTGACTTTTTAGTTTGAGCACATACAGTCTAATCTACATATGAGTATACTCATAATTAAAAGCTAATTGATGCTAAAAGAATAATCATTTATTCAAGGTGCCTTTTAAGTACTTAACTACGCGAAGGGCTGGCTTGAAATGAGATTGTCTTTGTGCCTGCATATGTTGACTAAGCTATTGAATTGCAAAAGTAATATATGGTCTTGTGAGACCAAGATAAAGTGATCTTCCAAGTAGCCTTTTATATGGTTCTGGATTGTCTAATAAAGTTTCCATATTGGCAGTTAACTTGAGACCTTAAATGTATGGATTGAGAACTTGTTTATAATCTGCCAAACCAATATTTGTGACAATATCTATGATAAACTTTCTTTGAGTAAGTGATAAGCCTTTAGGTGACCTAGTGATTTCAATGCTTAGGAAATATTTAGTATATCTTAGGCCTTTAATAGTGAATTGAGCATATAGAAATTATTTTACCTTAAGAATCAAAGATTGTGAACTGCCAATAATAAGACAATCATCGACATGTACCAACAATGCAATGAAAGAAGGTCTAGAACCTTTTTGTAAACAAGCAACAGCCTTTTGTAGATTGCTTAAAACCAAAAACTTGTAATTTGATAGTTAATTCCTTATTCCACTACCTTCCAGACTATTTTAATCCGTAAAGTGATCTTTTAAGTTTACATACTTGCCTTGGCAAAGTTTTAGTGTAACTAAGAGGAGGCTCCATGTAAATATCTTCTTCAATGAAGCCATGCGAATATGCATTATTAATGTCCAATTGATGGACAGACCAAGAGTTTGCAACAACAATTACGAGGAAAACTCTAATAGTAACTAACTTTGCAATGGGAGAGAAAGTTTTACTGTAGTCAAGACTAAGTACTTGACTGTAGCCCTTGGCTATAAGTCAAGCTTTGTACCTATCAATGATTCCATTGGGGTTATATTTTACACTGTAAACCCATTTATAGCCCACAGCCTTCTTACCCTTAGGTAATAAAGTTAAAACCCAAGTATGATTTTCCTCCAAAGCTTTAATTTCTTTGTTCATTGCCTCTACCCAATTAGGATCATTCTTAGCTTGATAATAAGAATAAGGTTCCTTGATTTTGGATACATTTGCAACAAAAAGATATATAGGGATGGGTAAAAGAGGTAAAGGATAAAGAAGTAAGAGATATTATTGAGGAGCTACCTAAAGTATCTGCAGAAAAGAACAAGGCCATTGTTATTGGTATTTATTGTAGTCACAAAATCCTATAACCATGTTGGTTTGACTTTCACTCTATGACTTCTCCTAACTATAGGTTGTCAAGGTTTAGGATCATTGGAAGGAATATGGTCAATATTGGCTATATCAGTTACATCATTTGATCCATGGTTAATAGGAGGTTAATCTGTGTAACACCCCCTTTCCGATCTCGTAGGACCAGAATAGGAGATGTTGCATTTTGTGCCAAAGGTACGCACAGGTTTACTTATTAGTACAGAACTAATATCAGTGAAAACATAACATAGTAATTAAATACTAAGTTTAGAAATCCTTTAAAACGTACAGCGGAAGTCTTAGTAACCCAAATTTACCTGAATAATTTGATTATAAAAATTTGAGAAAAATTAAAAAAAAAAACCTTTAAATATAGCAGTAGTAGCCCCTTAAATATTTATGAAAAATTAGGCAAATTCTTTAGAAAATTTCAAGTGTTCCCTTTGAAAATCCACTTAAGAAAAATGAACAAAACCATTAATAAAACATTATCAAAGTGATAGTAATTTCCCAGGAGTCCTTTATACACATTTAATATTCCAATTCAATAAAACGAATCTCAAGAGGAAGCATCCTTAAAACTAACTTTAATAAATTCCAAGATATCAAAAGTCCAATCTCAAAGTAAATATTCAAATCCATATGAAACAAATCAAAATCCTTAAAGAGTTTCAAGGAATAAAAGAAACAATTGTGTCTAGATAATATAAGCCCCTTAATCAAACCGGTGCACCCATTATTGTAAACCTAACACATGCCACTAGTGCGAAATCAAGACTCACTCAAATATGGAAATAGAAGTCTTTCTCTGGTTGCAGGTACTCGTGATCCACAACAAATAAATCTTCAACCTACGCGAGTTTAAAAAAAATATCGTGTTGAGTATAACTCAATGGTACTTGACAATATATATGCATCACATAGCAAACAAGTTTGGTTCATTGAAACCATACACAATATCGATATACATATATTATATAAATCAAGACATGCATGGCATAAGATCATATTACATAATTTAAACATCTAAACCAAGCCATAGGTATACATGTTGCATGATATAACAGTTTCTCACAGTACGAGTGGTTATGTACCCATTTTTATGATAATTTGCATACTATATAACCATATTGATTTCATTGTGACAATCTGCATGTTATAGATTCACATACACTAATCTATAGGTAACTTGTGTTGTAATAATTTGTCCATTACGTTTATTATTAATATTTTACTCATTAATTTAAATAATTGGGCCTTAACAGTGATCCAGAAGAAATAGAAGCAGAACAAGTAACAAAACGGTGTCTGATAACAGTCAGACTAATACTGGCTAATCAGCCTTTAACAATAGACTTAGAAAGTCTTGCAGATACAGAATCAGTACAGTGCGTCCACTCATCTTGAAGACACTCGTGTGTCTAGCATATGATCATAGTGCAATCCAAATCAGATATCATAATATGCTTTATTTTCATAAATAGATAACCATATTCTAACAACTACTCAGCTAAGACCACAGCAAGAGCCCATTAGTTCCTTTTTAATTTGATCCAGTTTAATTTCATTTTCAAATGTTTATCCCACATGCATAAGATAGATAGCTCAAGCCACTTGATTAAGGTAGCATTAGTCCACATGTATCTTAGTCCAATATTACTCAAGGTGTCAAGTAAGTAAGCGTACCTGGTGCATAGCACTTAGTTTTCCAAAGTATAACTCCAAATTGGCATTATCAAGTCATAAACACACACTTAGTTCATGGTAGTCCATAGGTCAAGCAAGTCAACATCATAATAGCAATGTTCTAGTGTATTTTCTAACAACCCATTTTATTATACAAGCAAGTATAATATCACATATCAAGTTTGGCTCAAGGCATATGAAGAATCAATCAAATCTCACCTTAGCTAAGTTTATTCCAATTTGTAATAACACAACGCATAACACTAGACTTCAATAGATTATTAGGATAAATAACTCATCAAATCATAGCCAACTAACCAATATCCTCAATTTTTTTTCATGGTCTAATACTAACCAAAGTTAACTCAATTCCCATATTCAAACTTACATTAAATTCTTAGCTTATAACAACAAGTATAATTAAGTGATAGTTCTCGATTAAGATCAACTAAACATAATTCATATCTTATGTATTCTCCATTGATGTTCATATGATACTTTAATCTCATTTAAAGAGGATTCTAAGGAAAACCTCATCAAAGATACATTAGGTATGCATTTAGAGGGTTTAGGAATCATTAGAAGGTCAAAAATAGAACATAGCATTGAAAGGGACAGTGGAGAGCACAAGCTGGGCGTGCTAAACTACATGGCCATGCTAAAAAGGTCACAAAATACACCTATAGTCAGTGAAAGCACGGGCTGGTGTGCTACACAGCATGGCCATGCTAGAAAGCCAATTTCAGTAGTACACAGCACGAATTAGGCGTGGCCAAACCAGTTTTATTATTTGATTCATAAATTTAGCTATGATTATCCAAATTTGACACAAGAGGATGTGTTGAAAAGCTAACAAATAAATATACAACTTTTATGAAGGACACTAGTCGAAATCTGGGCATCTTTGATGCAAAAATAAGCAATCAATCTAATTATATAAGTCTGATTCCATGACAAAACTAGCTTTGGTATTTAGATCATAACTTAAGCTACAAGCATCCAAATTAGACACAAGAAGATATTCTGGAAAGCTAAGAAGTAGAGCTAAAACTTTTGTGAAGAGGTCAAATATATATGAAAAACATAAAGGGTCCAAAAATGAGTTCTAAACCGAACCAATAACACACATAGCATCAAAGTTTATCAATTCAAGCAATTTAGATAGAATTTCTAATTTCTACACTTAAAAACATCAGTTCTCAAAATCAACAAATGAGAAAAAAAATTATGTTTATGATCAACAACACCAATAATTAAAATCAAACTAAGCATATAATTATAGAGCACAAATCTCAAAATCACATAATAGCAACCTAACTTCACAATTAAGCAGTCCATTTTCCTTTTTCAACCTTAGAAGGTTCACCCTTCTCTATAAGCATGAAAACCAAAAACAAAACATCATAAACAACCATTAGGGATTCATAATCTCCTAAAAACACTAATTCAAAAATATGATCATATTGGAAAACAACACATGGATTGCAAAAATAAAATATTACCTTGATTATGGAATGCCTTCAATGATCACAACCTAATTTCACCTTAATCTTCTAGCTTAAATCACCACTCTAATTCCACTTATTCTCTCAACTTGTTATTTGATTATAAATTCTAACGGTGGAAGTTGTAGGAGTGGGAGATGAGCTTCTCTTTCTCTTTCTTTCTCTTCTCTCTCGTGTGTGTGTGTGTGTTTGTGAAGATGGCGACACTCTCCTCTAAAATGAGAGTGTCGACTACTCTTTTTAGGTTTAGGGTATTAGTTTATTTTATTTTATTTTACTTTATTTTATTTATTTCTTTTTTTCTTTTAAGCCCACAATCTAATAAGCCCAATCATATAACCAAAAACTAATCTAATAAAATACTCATAAATAGATATTAATTACACACATATATATATAACTAATCCCTTTGCATAATAATACTTAACAATAATCAATAACTCATTTCTTGAAAATCAAATCCCAATCCCAATATCTAGGTGCAATTAGAATTGTATCACATTGAATTCCATAACTAGGCTTTCTAAGGTAAAACTTCACAATTTGCAATCTAGAAATCATTTTATGCGTGAACAATCAAGCAAATAACATGCAATGCATGAGTCACTATATAGACTAAGCAGAAATGGAATAACCTATCCAAGGTTCCAAAAACTAGGGCATTACAATCTGTGTTATTGATAATGGGAGAATAAGGTAGATCTGAGTTGGTTATAATGGGAGAGTGAGGTAAATCAAGAATATTAATAAGTGGAGGGTTGGTAATGAGGGGGTCTGAATTGTTAGGAGTGGATAGATGTGGAATTGGTGTAGATATGTTTTGACAGTCATCAATGCACTTGGGTAAAGTGAATTGAGTGACTATTGTGAGATCAGAATAATTAAATGAAAATATGTTTTCATGGAAAATGACATCTCTTGAATGAAAAATGGGATTGTTTTGTAAATTGAACAATCTATAGCCTTTATGCTGTTGAAAATAACCAAGCAAAGTATAAGGAAAGGCTCTTTGGTCAACCTTTAATTTATGAGGTAATACATTTGTTGCATGACAAAGATAACCAATTGTTCTAAGAGCAGTAAGGTCATTTGATTTTTTATAAAGTTTTTTGTAAGGAGTAAGCCACTTTCATGATTTAAAAGATAATCTATTTATAACATGAGTGGCAGCTAGCAAAAGCTCAGACCAAAATATTTTAGTAATTGTGCTTGATACATAAAATATCTAGCTATTTGCAAGAGAATTTTGTGTTTCTTTCCAGTAACCCATTTTGTTGGGGTGTATAAACGCAAGACCTTTGGTGTATAATACTTAAGGATTGGAACAAATCAATACATTTGTTATTAACAGACTCTGAACAATTATCAGTCTTGATTTTTTGAACTTGTGTTTGAAACCGTGTTTGAATAAGCTTGAAAAAGGTTTGGAGAGTTTGATAAACTTGTGATTTTGTAGGTAACATAAAAGTCCATATTTATTTCTGCTGAAATCATCTACTATTGTAAGCATATAGGATGCAATTGTCACAGATTTAACTCTATAAGGTCCCCACAAACCAACATGTACTAATTCAAAGGAATGAATGTATAGTACGAGACTGACTAGACTAAAAAGGGAGTCTAGACTACTTAGCCAAAGGACAAACAGGACAAAGTATGTCTTAATAGTAACAAACTGGAGTCCTGATAGGTGTTATTTTTACAGTATTTTTAATATATTTTTTATTAGAATTTTTAGTATTTTTAATTATTTTAATAAGTTTTTATTTAGTTTTATTTATGTTTTTGTTTAAAGCTTCCTTGAATCATATTTGACTTGATCTTGAAGAATTGAAGAATTTCGAAAGATTTTTATAGGAACCAACCAAAAATCCAAGAGATGCTCAATTGTTAATGACTTCTAGCAAGTGGCACCACCAAGGGGTGCTGGGTGTTATTTCCAAGGCAAAATCAAATGAGAGTCAGACTCAAGCACACCTAGGGCATGCTAATCTACAGAATTCAACTTGGGCCGAAAATTCCAATTTTAGCTTGTCTTGCCTGCATGAATCTGCATGAGAATCTATGGGATATACCTAATCAAGCTTAAATCCTATCTAGACGCCAAAATAGTCCTAATTGGGAAAAATCCTAAACAGTTTTCTGTCTCCAAAAGATTTCTTCCTCAATAAGGATTCACTTTCCTAAATGAATTCAAAAATATTCCAAACAGTCTATATAAAGGGAGAGACTAACTATTTTGATTATGATTAATTGTATATTCTATCTCTTGTTCAATTGTTCTCTATATAGTTTTCTCTCTCTTTAAGACTTCAAGTATTTAAGTTAGCGTGAAGATTCAAAGAAGCCGCTCAAACCAATCGTTGACTAGTTTATATTTCTAAACTTTTTTTTATTATTCTTTATGAGATTATTTACAAATTTAATTGAATTTGATTTATTTACTATGTCGAACTAAATCTCTTTATTAGAGATATGATGCAGCTTAAATTCAACTCCAGTTTATAATATTATATTTGATTTTCTTTATTCAAATAAAATTTATTATTGATCTTAATGCTATCAGACAGAGTTTCTCTCGTGAATTGATTCATTGATCACTATCGAGAGAATGGTTTTTTATACGAATAGGGTAATAAATTTCATAGGAATAACAACTTAATGAGAGAGCTAGATGGTTGACTTGTGGGAGGATTTCATAAAATTAAAAGACTTTAATTTGTGGATTCATAAATAGTCACAAGAACTTAAGGATTTAATCTATGTTCAGTTGCGCTATTTAGAGATGGATAATTGAATTGGGTTAAAGTAGCCAATAAAACATTGAGAGAGCTGATTAGCAATTTTAAGGTTATTTCTTTTTCTTGAATAATTAAAGTTGATTGTTAAAATAATAGGTTAAACTTAATTGTTAGAATTAAGTAAAATCAAAATCCCTAGTATCTTTTAAACCTTTATTTCTTTCCAACAACTTATTGCTTGATCTCATTCTCTTTGTTTTATTTTAATTTTTTTTATTTTCAAATACACTCTTTATTGTTGTTTAAATAATAACAGGTTGACATAATTTTAGTACTTGGTATGGAATTCTTGTGGGATGATACTCTACTCATTCTTTATTATTTATTTGTAATTTTGTACACTTGCGAAAAAGCTGTCAAGTTTTTGGCGCCGTTGCCGGACATTGGCGTTACCAATATCAATACTAATTAACCTATTATTAATTTAAATATTTTTTTTTGTTTACTAATTAAGATATTTTGTTTATATTATTTGTTTTTTTCTTTATTTTATTAATTTTACTTTTGTTATTTTCTTGTGAAATTTTTTGAAATGTTTCATCGACAAGTAGTTGCAAGTTTTAGTTAACAATATTCATATTCATTTTATGAAGCTTGAGCAAGATTTAATGAATTATTGGAGATTTTCTAATTATAAATTTACGAAATAAATATTTCACTTACATATATTATTTTGGATTAGATGAAGAAACAAGAAGTTAGGTGGATAGTGGATTTTTGGCAACTAGTATTCACCTTCTAGAAAGTAGCTATGAAGATGTACTTCACATATTAAATGATATGACGGATTTTGACTACCGTTGGCACTAGCATCCTTCACTGCAGGGTTGGAGTCACCAATATCCTTCAAATTTTGAGGAAGAAGAGAAGCAGAAGAATTTAGAGGATATGATTGCTGCCCTTACTAAATCTCACATGAAATCTATGAATGAAACTCGTAAGAGTTTTAAGATCCAACAAGAGACACTGAAGATTTCGGAGGTAAAAGCAGTGCAATTAGCAACAATGATAGCTAATAGATATCAAGATGATGGGTGCAAGTTAGATTATGAGAAAACTCTATAGGAAATTGCACCTTTAGAAGAAGTAAAGCTTATATATGAAGAATGCAACTCCTTTGAAAACGAATTGAATCTCACTTTCTTGTTTTCAGACACGACTATTAATAATAATGAAGAAAGTGAGGCACAACTAGAAGCGACATTAGGTGAGATTTTAAATGAAGACAAACAGAAAGCAATATTGGGGAATGAGGAGATAATTGAGATTATTGATTAGAGCTCATCAATGATTTTTATACATATACTCCTAGAAGATCCTTTCTTCCCATTATTGCCACCACTAATAAATTGTGTTCTCCATGATCTAATGCAGTTCTTTCTCCAAATTCGTCATTTGAAGCCATGTTTTACTGAAAAAACGAGCATAAATTTTTCTAAACTAGCCAAGCTTAAAGGCATTTTCAACTAAGACTCATGTGTGATGCAACATGATACATACTATGAGTGAAAGCTGTTATTTGATGAATTTCTTAAAAGTTGAATTTAAAGACTTTAAACAAAACGCTGATGGGAGGCAACCCAAACAAATTTTTTTCTTTTCTTTTCTTTTAGGTTATTATTTCAATATTTTTTTATTTCATAGGTTTTTTTTAAAAAATTAAAACTTAATTAATTTAATTTAATTTTTAGCTTTTATTTTTAACAACCCCAATTTAACTAATTTTGCAGGTGAAATGAATTAAAGTCAAAGTTACAAGGTTTGGGTATATTAATTATCACGCATGTACAAAGTTTTTAAGAAGATTTTGGGGTGTAAAAATTCAAACTTTCAGGGGAGAGCACGGACTGACTGTGTTGTAAAGCACAACCGAGCATTTACTCTCAGAATTTTTGGGACAAAATTTACGCTTCTCGGTGAAAAGCACAACATGACCATGCAACATGGCATAGTTGTGCCCATGCGCACACTTTCCTTGGGTTTTACTTTGTTTTACTCCTCTTTATCTTTAGCCGTTAGTTTCACTCATTAAAGACATTTTGTTTTTCTCTTTTATGTGGTCTTTTATTCATTTTATTTTTTTCATGGTCTTTTGTTTTTTTTTTCTTTTCATATTATTTTTTCCTTTTATATTACATATTCTTTTAGTAATTTAATAATCTCCATTATTTTTTTTCCTTCCATTATTTTGTTTATTAACAATTATTGTTTTTTTTCTTAATAATTGTTTCCTTCATTTTTTGTATTTTCTTATTATTATGTATTGTAGTTTTCTTTTTCCCTATTTCAAAATTTAGCTATTGGAACTAATGCATTTGGTTTCCTTAAATTTATTGTATTTTTTAATACAATGGTGGTAAGGTGTCCTTAACTTTATTTTTATTTTTGCACCTTGTTTTGATAATATATGATAAGTTTGGAGAATTAATTTTATTTTTGCGCAGATAAGAGACAATGTGCTAAATTAAGTTGGGGAAGGGAAAATTTTAGTTAAAATTTTAATTTTTTTTATTTTATTAGCTTAATATGGTTGGAATAATTATAAGCAAGTTTGAAACTTATCATAATTTATTAACTTGAGATAAATTTAGTTATTTTTTTAAACTATTTATTTTTTAGCTTTAATTTTAATTTTGACTCAACATAACTCTTCGATTTAACCATTTATTTTTAAGGTCATGAACATTAATTTTCGTAATTGTTATGGTATACAGGTATATATTAATCAAAATTTATTTAACTTTGATATTTCTAGAATAAATTAGAATTCCCTTTAAGGCAAAATTTTAAATGCTTACATTTTGTTAAACTTCATATTTAGTCTTGGCCACCCTAAATTAAATTATGACATTTGCAACTAATTTGAAGCCTATATCCAAATTTTATTATTGTACCCTTTGTTTAACCAAACAATTAAACGAAGTTCAAATCTTTATCCTAAGTATAAGAATGTACAACTATGAGATTTAGCTACATTAAAACATAAAAAAAGGAGTGTTAATTCATTGATGCTAGCAAAAGAGAAAAAAAAAAAAAGATTACCCCATAAAATAAAAAGTAATCAAAATTCAAGTTTGGAGAATTATAGCAAGGAAGTTGTTATCAAAGTATTAATATTAAGAAGAAAAGTCTTTGTCGAAATATCTCTAATGTTTTGTAAGTACTTCAAAGAAATTTTTCCTTCAAAAAATAAATTTGTTTTGATGTAATAAAAATCTTGATATTATGTATTTTTTATGCTTTTTGTTTACCTTTTATCTTTTTTCTTTCTTAAGCTAAATTTTTATCCCTAAAACCCATTACAATCTTAGTAAAAGACCTTTCGATCTTTTTAATTGTAATGCATTTAAATTGTGAAAAAGGGATAAGTAATTTTACCTATGGAAATGTTGATCTTATATTGTTAAACGTCTTATTTATAGGTTAATTTTTTTTTATAAAAATTCATATTCTACTTATCATAGCTTGAACAATTATTCGTGTTGAATATCATATTAACATATGCTTAAATTAAATAATGTATTTTGTTGAGAATTGAATTTTTGCAAGAAAATAACTAGTTTATGAAACACTTGATTTATTCTCATGTTAATAATTTGTGATATTTTCGAGATTATGAATAATTATTCCCAACCATATTAAGTTAGCTTTGTTAGTTTGTTTAGTTCGTATTTTTCTTTTGCTTTTTTAGTTTTGCTATTTGAGGACAAGCAATGGTTTAAGTTTGGAGAATTTTTAATAGGTGTTATTTTTATAGTACTTTTAATATAATTTTTATTAGGATTTTTAGTATTTTTAATTATTTTAATTAGTTTTTATTTAGTTTTATTTACATTTGTGTTTAAAACTTTCTTGAATCATATTTGACTTGATCGTGAAGAATTTTGTAGAATTTTTACAGGAAACCAGCCAAAAATGCAAGAGATGATCAATTGTCAAGACTTCCAGCAAGTAGCATCCTAGGGGACCCTCGTGCTGTTTCCAAGGCAAAATCAAATAAGAGTCAGACTTAAGCACACCCAAGGCGTGCTAATCTATAAAATTTAATTTGGGTTGAAAATTTCAGTTTTAGCTCATGTTGTCTGCATGAATCTACATGAGAATCTTATGGGACGTGCCTAATTAAGTTTACATCCTATCTAGATGTTGGAAAAGACCTAATTGGAAAGACATACAAAGTCTAAACAGTTTTTTATTTACTAAAAGATTTCTTGCTCAATAAAGATTGATTTTCCTAAATGAATTCAAAGATATTCCAGACAATCTATATAAAGAGAGAGACTAGCTATTTTGATTATGATTGATTGTATATTCAATCTCTTTTTCGATAGTTCTCTACATAATTTTCTTTCTCTTTAAGACTTTAAGTATTCAAGTTGGCATGAAGATTTAAGGAAGTCGCTCAAACCAATTGCTGACTAGTTTTTATTTCTAAACTCTCTTTTTGCTTATTATTCTTTAAGGGATTATTTACAAATTTAATTGAGTTTGATTTATTTACTATGTCGAACTAAATCTCTTTACTAGGGATATGATGTAGCTTAAATTCAACTATAGCTTATAATATTAGATTTGATTTTCTTCAGTCAAGTAAAGTTTATTATTGATCTTAATGCTAACAGATAGAGTTTCTTCTCTGGATTGATTTATTTTATTAATCATTATCGAGAGAAGGGTTTTTAATATGAACAGAGTAATAAATTTCATGGGAATAATAACTTGATGTGAGAGCTATATGGTTGACTCGTGGGAGGTTTTCATAAAATTAAAAAACTTAATTTGTGGATTTCTGAATAATCAGAAGAACTTAATGATTTAAGCTATGTTTGGTTGTGCCATTGAGAGATGAGTGATTGAATTGGGTCAAAATAGCTAATAATTAAAATTGATTATTGAAATAATATGATAAACTGAATAGAATTAAGTGGAATCAAAATCCTTAGTATCTTTTAAATCTTGATTTCTTTCCAACAACTTATTGTTTGATCTCACTCTCTTTGTTTTACTTTAATTCTTTTATTTTCAAATGCACTTTCTTTATTATCGTTTAAATAATAATAGGTTAACATAATTTTAGTACTTGGTATACAATCCTTGTGGGACGATACTCTACTCATTCTTTATTACTTGTTTGCAATTTCATATACTTGCAAAAAAGTCTATCAAATCCTAGGCAAATGCCTCATCCTTTTATTTGAAACATGACCCAACCTAGAATGCCAAAGTAAGGTTAAATTTTTTGAATGACTAGAACAATTCACAGTTATGTTACAAGTTTTATTTTGAACACAAGAGTCCACTGTAAGGTAGTACGATCTATCAAGAACTTTAACAATATCAATTACATCCTCATTCTATAAATCCTGAAATAAACAATAGTCAAGAAATGAATTTACTAATATATGACATGTTTTGGTAATTGTTGTAATTGATATGATGTTGCATTTAAAAGATGGTACATAAAGCACATTATGCAAGGTGATTCTATTATTTAAAGTAATAGGTCTAGTATGTATTATAACTTTAGTTGAACCATCAGGCATTTTAATGAGTTTAGGATGTTTAAGTTTTGTAATAGAATCAAAAAAGGTATTATTGAATGTCATATGATCTGTTGCCCATGTATCTACAATCCAGTTACTCTTATTTTTAAAATCTATGCCAAAAATTATAAATTGAGAAGAGTTTGTGTTAGCTAGGCAATATCTACATTGCTATCAGTAATAATAGCTTTTCCTTTCAGTATTTTAAGACCTTCTACTGAATTATTTGAGTTGTATTCTGATTCCATTCGTCAAGCAAGTCATTTCCAATTGTAGGCATAAGATCTAATGGAGTATCAATTGTGAACACATGTTTTTCACATCCTTCTATGAAATAAAATCATTCATAAAATGTGTGGTTCAAATTGATAGCCAATCGATAAAAAAAGATCGAAGGTTGATCAAGCAAACAAAGGTTACCTTCTCTGACTCTTTGGCCATAAAATTTTGTTCATAGAATAAATTCTAGTGCATACTTTATACTAATGGAAACAAGGCATAAATAGCTTTCTAGTGATATATTATGGACTAAAATATGATTTAATTTGGATCCTAAACCATGAGCATAAATTCATTGCACACTAAGAGCCCTTAAAAATCACCTTTCTCCACTCTTTTGATCATATCTTGATCTACAGATTGAATTTTTGGGCGATTCAAGTTGGATTAGAAACTAGACAACTAGAGCTCTCTAACTGTATATCATACACAAAAATTAAAGTTGAAATGATTCTAGAATCAATCAAATCATCTAAAAAGGGTTAAACCAAACCAAAATCGAAGTGCAGGAGAGCCGGTTAGGCCTAGCCACTGGCCAACTTTGGCTAGCTAAGCCAGGCCATTGGCTGGCCATAGTATCAGCCAACCACAGCTAGCTGTACCTGGCCATCGATCGGCCGAACCTGGGCACTGGCCACTTTTGCCTGTCTATTAGAATTTCAATATTTGCACCCCTAATCCCACATTGCTAAAATATGGATGCCCCCACTACCTTATATGCCTATAAATGCCCCTAAAAGAACCTCTTTCAACACACAATAACTTGCAAAAAGGACTTTTATCAATATAAGCAACCAATTTAAAGGTCTTTGCTCCTACAAATCTTTTAGCCAAGTGTGGGTTTTCACTTAAGTGAAAAAACCATAATAGTTTAAGGGTTTTCATACCCATTTTTGGAATCCGTCAAGGATTCCCCCAAGTTGAAAATTTTGGAGGCATGCCACCTCTGAGACACCATAAAGCACACTATAAAAGGTAGGCTATCCAAAAATTTTAATTTTAGAAATTATTCATTTAAATTTTAATTTTAAAATTTTAGCCAATAAATTTAAGCCACGTAAAATTCAATCGGACTCATAAACCCATTTGATTTGTCAAAAATTGGTGGAAAACCTAGTTGATTTATTGAATTGGACCAAACCGATTCAAACCGAACCGAAAAGGTCCAATATATTCTAGAAACTCAAAATTACATCATTTTTACTTTATTTTCCTTTTCCTTTTCTTTTTCTTTCTTTCTCTCTTTTCTTTTCTTTTCCTTCTTCTTCTCCACTCTAATTTCTCTCCCCTTCTCTCTTTCTTCTTCTTCTCTCTCTCTCTCTCTCTCTCCCTTTCACCGCCACCACTAGCAAAAGCTTGCGCCATCGCCAGCACCAGCGACCGCAACACCTCACGCCACAGCCGCTGCTCCTTCCTCCTCCGTTTGCGCCACCAGCCACGCCACCTGCAGGAGCTTGCATCACCGCTCGCTCTGCTCGAACCCAACAAGCCACCTGTGTCGTGCCACTGCTCTCTCCTCTGCGCGACAGCTGCGAACTCAGTTGGCTAGCCGCTACAGGTCGCCAGTCCAGTGAGCTCCAGCGCCGCCGTCGCCGGCCTCCACCGCTCCAGCAGCTTTTGACGCGATCTCAGCCATTAATCTCGCGATCCAAGCTTGAACGTCTCCGATCTATGATTTTTGGTACTATGTTGTGTGATTGAGGGTATTGAAACTATTCCCAGAACCTCTATTGATTTTGGCATAAGTGATTGAGCAATTGTTTGATTATGGTTGTGAATTTAAATGATTTATTGGGTTGTATAGTTGATAAATTAAAAATAAATTATAGATTGAAAATAAAATTTATAGTAGAATTTTTGTAATAAAATTAAGAAATTTAATTAACTCAATTATTGGGTTTGAGAAATAATTTTATTAAGGAAATGAATATTGGTTAGATAGAAAGAATTTAATTAATGATAATGGTTTAGATTAATAAGCGATTTAATTGGAAAATTTAGTACTAACAATTATAAGGTAAAGATAGAATGTATTATTAGAGAGTGATTAATATTATATTATGAATTTAATAATGAAATTGATAGTATATTGATTTAAATTAAAGCATTGGAGTTGGACATTTAACGAAGAGAAAATATATCATTAAAGAATTATTATTGGTTAATATGTAAATAGAAATATGAATATATTTTGAGGTTATCAGAATCAATGAATTAAGTGATTTTATGTAAAATCAATGAATTAAGTGATTTTATATAAAGACGTAGTTTGTGCCTATTAAAGATCAATTAAAGTAAATAAATTAAATGATTATTGAATGTTCAGAGACTGTGATTAAATTAAATAAGAAAAAGATTATTGGCGAATGAATTATATTGATTTGAAGTAAGAGTATTATTAGTTATATTATACTGGTGGTAAATCTAGATTATTTTAAAGGTTGTGATAAGAAAATCAAATTGATTAAGGTTGGCAATTAGAAGTACAGATTTTAGATTAGTCTTAACAGAGAGGATATGATGTAATTTGTTGGATTAATTTTCTATTTATTGTTTCAAATTGAATAGTTATGTGATGAGTTCTTTTATATTTTAAAATTCCTAGATCGTTTGAATTCGTTCACTGCCTCTCTAGATCAGAATTAGAATTAGGATTTGAATATCCTATAATTACTGTTAGTAATAATAAATGGTGCATAATATGCATTACATAACATCATGATTTTATTACACCACAATTTTATTACGTTATATTATTACATATTTTTATATCAAATTATATTATATTATTATTTAATAATCGTATCATCACATTTTATAATGTGCATATTAATTATTGATATGATGATTGACAATTAAATGAATTATTAATTAAATGTGCTGTGATATGGATTGCCTTGTTTGAGTGGAATTAGAGTGAAGTGGGTCACTATGGGTTTATGAGAGCGATCCTTGATATCGTTGGCCATGTGTGGGAGATCGGCGCCTCCGTGTGCATCTGATGATATATATTGATACGATATGAATAACTACAGATTGGCCTCCTAATGGTATGAAAAGAATAAAGAACATGGAAAAACAATTAGAGGGCTGATCAAGCAAAAAATTGACCGATCAGCCAGGTTTAGGGGATCGGCTCCCTGATGCACACGTATGAGATGATGAGCCATGTGAGAGAACGACTCATGGGATTTCGATAACACCACATACTAATTTTCACGTGATTGCTTGTTTGAAGATGAAATAATTCTGAATGCTGATACTGTGACATATGCATGACTAGAAGTATGATCAATTCTATAATTTGAGATGCATTTTGCGTGATTGTCTGGTCATGTATTATTTATTATTATTCATTGAGTTTGGTAAAACTCACCCTCCCCTTCCATAAACTTTTTTAGGAAGTAGAAGTATCACTAATTCATAAAGACTCTGCTTTCTTCTCCGTAGAGATACAATAATTAATACTAGCCTTGAAAATGTTAGTATATAAATCATGTGAGACATTTGAATATTCTGAGTATTAATATTTGGTTTTGCAGTTAGGATAATAAATTGATATTTGGATATATGAAATTATTATATGCTGATAAATAACCTGTGGAGTACTTTCTGAAATTTGGAGAAATTATGACAGAAAAAGTTTGAGCATATTATGATCAATAAATTTTTGCATATAATGTATTTTAATTTAAAGGATATAAGCCCGAGCTATAAATCAAATGTGATATTAAAGTTGGGCTAAGAATAATACCGATTAGTTATTGGACTATGTCATAATATGGGTTACTGTTTTCAAAGTCAAATATTATTAGAGACAGATTTTTTTTTTGTTCAGGCTTACTATAGGTTTTGGAGGCCTTAAGTTTACTCAGGTTCTAGTGCCGGTCCGGCTTACGGTTTTGGATCGTGACATAGGCCCCCACATCCCCTTTAATTTTAATGCTTTAATTTAATTAGGTTAGATTTAATATTTAATTAGGTTAGTTGAATTATATGCTTAGTTTAGTCTAATTCAATTAAAAGCCTAGTTTATTTTAATTAAAATATTAGTTAAGTTTAATTTAATTAAATGCTTAGTTTATGAAATAACCCATTAATTTATTTTTAAAAGAATTTTTATTTAAAATTTAATTGTAAATTTTCACCAATGAGAATTGGCGAAAAATAATATTTTATGTCACAACCGAATCGAAAACCGAATTTAAATAGTCCAACTCAGTCGAAAAACCCTTAAATCAAATGGAATTAGGCGAAATCATTGGGTTAGACCAAATCGATTCAAATCGAACCGAAATCATTTAATTAAAATAAATAAATAAATAATAATAATAATAATAATAATAATAATAATAATAAATAAAATAAAATAAAATAAAATAAAATAAAAAAACTCAGAAAATTTCTCTCCTTCCTCTCCCTCTCTCCCGTTCACCTCCCTCTCCCTCTTTCTCTCGTTCCTCGCCCACGAACGACAGCACCACCTCCAGCTACCTTCGGCCACCATCGGATGAGAAGGAGGCGTCGACTGGCCTTCTTCATGGTGCTGGAGGAGAGTTGCGCCGCCCCTCCCTTCGATCGAGCCTGAAGCAGCGCAAGGCTGCTCCCTCTTCCCCTGCGACGCGACTGCCTTTATGGCAGTTTCGTCTCTTC
>CANUEX010204249.1:0-11050 GCA_948099535.1 Jatropha multifida | reverse complement strand
AGTGGAAGGATGAGGTAGGGCCTAGAATTAGGAGGAGAATAGAGGAAGCAAAGGTGGGTACTTCACATTGTGTGCCTAAACCTTCTGATGATTTTAATTTTCAAGTTCAGGTGGGTGAAAAAGCATTTGTGGTGTCTCTATTAGTAAAGGAGTGTTCATGTAAAAGGTGACAGTTAAGTGGAGTGCCATGTAGTCATGCCCTTGCATGCATACATTACAATAGGCATGACCCAATGCATTATGTGGATTGGTATTTGAAGAAAGAGGCATATGAGAAAACATATGCTTATGGACTAATACCGCTTAATGGTCAAGATATGTGGAATAATGTGGATGAGCCACCTATATTGCCACCTGAGTTTGTTAAGAAAGTAGGAAGGGTTAAGAAATGCAGGATGAAATCTGCTGAAGAGGAGCAAAATAACTCACGAAATGGTAAGATGGGGAAAAAGAGTGTGCAGATGACATGTCAACATTGTTGACAATTAGGACACAATAAGAGAGGGTGTCTTAGGATTGAACAGTCTGTTGCCCCTAGAGAGCCTAAACGTGTAAGTAAAATTTTTTGAGTTTAATGCTTTGAATTTTTTTATATGTTTTACATTAAAGGTTATCTGAGATTGGTGTTTATTAGGGAAAGATGGCCAAGCCAAGGAAAACTCAACAACGATCTAGTAAGCAAGAACCATATGTGGAAGGTCCCTCTAATGCAGCAATTTCGAAGGAAATAAATGAAGTGAATAGAGTCTATGGAGTGATGTTTTTTTCTGATTCAGGCCGTGTACATGCAAAGGTTATTTTGCATTTGATACGGTTTCATTTGGTCTGTTTGTTGACTTATAAGTGATGTGACTGATATAAATTGCCTGATATACGTGATGTGTTTCTACAGATGCCTGGGCATTTTGGTGCTAAGTATGTGACTGGCAAAGCTCGTATATAAGATGCAACAAAGAAGAAATTGAAGAGCAGAAAACAAAAGCCAGCACCATCACAATCTGCAATAGAGAGGGCAGAGTTAGATTCATCTCAACTAAGTCAGCCACCTGTTCCTTCGCAAGACTAGAAAGTACAGAAGCTACAATAAGTTTTTTTGGAAATTAGTATATAGTTCTAAAGTTATTTTGGTCAATGATGTGTAGGTGACACATGGGAATTTTTTGTGAATGTTGTCAAGCTACACCTGTTCCTTTGCTGAAAGAATTTTTTTGGGAATTTCAGCAATATAGCATAAGTCTTTTTTTGTCAATATACATGTATTTTGATGTATATAATTAGGCAGAGATGGTTCACACATGGTGGATGGCAGGTTATCAGTGCATTTTTCATGATAACCACCATTCATAAATTTATGCCTTCTCTTTATTTTAATGATCTCAGCTTCAATTTTATTATTATTGTCTTACACTCTTATGTTGAAGAAAACAGGACAATGATTTTCTTTTTACAAATTACACATTGCATACAATGCTAATGTTGATGCTCATAATACATATATCACATTCAAGGAGAAGACTTTTGATTACATAACTTCCATGCTTTCATAACATAAGTTTTGCTCATGCAAGTACATCAATTTCACATTCTAGTTAAAAAATTTAAAATCCACATCCCTAGAATTATGGTAATAAATGTACCCAATACAGCTTTTGCAATGAATTTATCTCTCATAATTTCACCTCTCAATTGTCTCACTGTCTCTTTCTTCTTCCTCAACTTTTGCTCAACTAAGTTTAATTGCATTTCCAACTTTAAGTTCTACTCTTCCACCTTTTGCAACTCTGCTTTTGTGGCATCCAACTTTCCATAAATCAAATTTAAAACTTGCTTAGCTCTTGCTGAGAATTCATCATCATACCACATGAAAAACCTACAATCATTCGTCCTATCTCTCCATTTTGGACAACAATAAAATCTCCTGCCTGGGTTGGATCGACTACAGGAGGTATATAAATGAGCTGGTTCACTGTGACGATAATGCATATCTGAGTGATTCATTGTTGAAACAATTGAAGCTTCACTAATTTCTGCAGCAGAGCCCGACTCCATTCCCACCAAATTTCACCCAAAATAGTAAAAAAGAAACCCTAGCTTACAAAATTTACAAATGACCGTCAAATGTCTAGCAAGAATAACTTTAATTCTTCATGTAAAAACAAGCTCACATTTAATCTACTTCATTATCGTTGGAAGTTTCAGAAAGAGGGAGAGATTTTCATATACATCAATGGAGGAGAAGGAAACACGACGAAACTAAGTGTAGTAGGAAACACGACGCTGTGTATTGTGGGTTACAAGCTCAGTAATGTCGATGGGGCGATGAGGGCATAAGGAGAGAGTTGTGATTAGGGATTTGATTACATGGAGGATACATGCGTTTGATCGATGGGAAGAGTGGGTTCGGGTGGGTTAGGGTTTTTCCCTTCTTTACGAAATGCAGCGTTTCACTTAACCGGGGGAGGGTTAAATGAACTCAAATTGGGGTTGTGGGTCCCACGAATATTATTTTTATATTGCTTAATTTTGACCAAAGTGAAATTAGGGTTCAATTTTGACGTTAACTTGAAAATAGGGTGCTTGGAGAGTTAAGTTCATTTTAGGGTAAATTTGTTACATGACGCAAAGTTCAGGGTAAATTTTATGATTTACCCGGAAGAGCTGGATGTTGGATGTTTATCTTCTCTTTTCTATACTATGACAAACTATGGAACAAATTTACTACATTACTAAAGTGATAGCGACCCACTTAATTATAACAAGCAAAAATTGTATTATATCCATTTCTTTTGGACTAACTACAAAAATTTATCTGTATTTGACATGCTAAACTTTACAAGAACCTATCATATTTAGATCATGAGTTTCGATATTATTAAACATTTCTCCATGTTAATTATAATAATTTTTTAAAATATTTTTAGCTTTTATATATAAAATATTGATTTGATATGTAGTTATTATAATTTTTGAAAATAATAGTTTTCTCATTTTAATGAAGGCAATTTATTAAACTGGAAGTGTTTAATCTATTAAATTAAAAATTGAGGATGCAATAATTTTTTTATTTTTTTTACAAAATTTGTGCATGAATTTATACATTTAGTTATTATTTTACAATGGAAGAAGTACAATAGGATCCCTATGAATTGCAAAATACTACTAGTCAATCCTTATTTTTTTTAAAATAGATGAAAATATCTTTAGAGCTTACTTCCATCTGTTGACCATGATTTTAGCACCCGGCTTTATAAAATTTTGCTATGGTTCCAATGGCGTGAGAATCAGCTCGATCGAATGTTGTTTGGGCCTCGAATGGACCTTAGAAAGTCCAAATCCCTAAAACCAAAAGGCAGGGGCATTTTGGTAAAATGCCCTGGTTGGCGCTGAGCTCCTCATTGCCAGCCGATCACCTTAGCATCAGTGCCGATTTGGTCAGCGCCAGGACACTTGATCGGTGTCGATCAAGGGATCAATATTGCTGATTTCAAGGAGGATGGCCCCGATTTGCCCTGGCTCAGCCCTCTCTTTACCTATAAATATGACACTTCCTTCTCATTCAATAACCTTTATAAAGGTTAGAAAAGTGATATAAGATCACTTTTCCCCTTTCTCTTACTCACAAATTCTCTCAACTCTCTTTTCTCTCCTTTTCCTTTGATTTTCCAAATGGCCATTGAAGATGTTATAGATTAGCTCCCAAGAAACATGGTTGTCGATCCTATGAATAGAGATCTGAGCCACGACATGAGGTTGCGTGAGTTTATACCGAGCACGAGCACCAACATTTATTTACAGCACGATTTGCCTCACCACTTGTGTTGAGGCATGATTGAGGTAATCTGACACTCTCTTCTTATATTTTTTGCATTATTATCATTAGAAATGCATGATTATTAGGTAGTAACTCAAAAATTAGGATAGATTTCACCCAAAACACGATATTGGGTGTTCTCCGTCTATGTCGAACCGAACTAGCATGCACTAGATCGCAAATGGCGCAAGCCAGTTGGTAGAGAGGTGGGGCAACTGCCTTGTGCCACTCGCTTCAGCCCTGTGCCTGTTTAGTTCTTCCTTGCGCTAGATGGGTTTGCCTTGTGACTATTTGGTTCTTCCTTGCACCTCTCCCATTTACCTTGTGCCAGATGGGTCTGCCTTGTGCCTTTCCCATCTACCTTGCACCAGATGGGTCTATTTTGCTATGTCTTGTTTTGTTTTTGCTCTTCTTGCACCGTTTCTTTGTTTATTTGCTCTCTTGTGCATCAAACACGGCAAAAACATGATAATGCATGCTTTGATTAATACACTAACATATTTACTCAGGTTTTATGTTTGTAGATGGGTGTGAGCTACGAGAAATAAGGTGGCAACCCGTACGCAGTGAGTGAGTGGTTCGACCGCTTGCCAAAGCGGGTAAAAGTACGCATTCGTGAGGTAGGCTTCAGTCACTTTATGGATACATTACCTCAGGTACTAGGGAAGACTTTGCTTGCTATACTTTTGGCACTGATGGAGCGATGGATGGACTCCACCCATACATTTCATCTTCCCTTTGGCGAGATGACCATTACTCTAGTAGATTTTGCTGCCATTACGGGATTACCATTCGGTAGGTGGTCTGTCGTGTTAGATGACATGCGAGCCAGCCTTCGAGCTACTATCAGCGTAAAGGCCACTATTTCTTATCGGAGAGTCTAATATGATTGTGTTTACACTCATTATAAGGAGATGTCTCGGGAACAAGTTGAAGAGATGGATGTTGATACTGTCGCCTGAGCTTATCTATTTTCTCTATTGTCGACCACTCTCTTCACCAACTATGGCAACAATGCAAATTTAGCACTTCTCCCTCCTCTTTAGTATTTGGATTCTACTAGTCAACTTAATTGGGGTGATGATGCACTATTCTATCTTTACTATGGTATGGTTCTCTGCATTCGGGGTACGCAGTTAAAAGTGGGCTACAGGAGAGCCATTGAGGTACAAAAATCAATTCTTATTTCATTGCTTGTCTGTCTGCTCTTTATTCATTTGACTTATTGATTTACATACAATGTAGATTTGGACTTGTGAGCACAACGTCCTCCCTATGCCTTCTTTATCTGGTTTCTCATATGGGATTACTACGAGTGTACTTCCTCGTGGTCGTGCATGGCACTATATGAAAAAGTACCCGCATACTTCTCCAAATTTGACAATATTTCAACAATTGTTGAACGATTTGAAATGGGAACAGGTATCGAGTTGTGCTTTTCATTTTCTCTCTTTTTATTTTTCTCTCTCTCTTTTTACTGTTTCTCTTTCTTTTCTCTCTCTCCATTTTTTTTAATCACATAGGTGGCTAGATACCCTTGGGGGGATGCTACCGACTTCCCCAATTTCATACAAGCTGCCATAACATTTGAGCAAAGGCGTCTTTTTCTCATAGGTATGTTCTATGGCATGTATTAGGGAAGCAAGTGTACGAGTGGCAGTTGGACCCTGAACGTAGGAGGGTTCTGCATGCTGTCCCTTATTAGATGATGTCGACCAGATCCATTAAGCAAGAGCGGGCAACCGCTAGGAGAGGGATAGTGGCTACGAGCCTTCTTGCTAACTTTGAGCCTGGTGCCTATCCATCTTTCATTTGGACATAGCTTCTAGTTCGTGTTCCTCCTTCGAGGGACATTGATCTAGTAGCTGATGTGGAGGAGGAACTAGGACAGGATACGCCTTTTGCCCTGGTAATTCTTATAAGATTTCCTTCTTGGCTTTGCCCCAGTATGATTTTGTTTCCTCACAAGCTTTTTCATGGTTCCTATAATAGCCTCCGCAACACGGCAAGCGCTTTCGAAGAGAGTTTGGATCTCCACTTCTAGATATAGCTGTCATTGTTGAAGAGCCGACATATGGGCTTGGTTCCACCTTTGCCTTCACTTTAGAGCATATTAGTGAGATTGTTCGGCATATGTTAGACCTGTCCCAAGTGAGGCCTGTCCAAATGACACCTCCTGATTGTACACATGTGAGTACCCCCTTTTAGCTTTCCTTTTACCTACTTCAGTTAGCGATTTTGAGACTTTTAGATGAACAAGCTGCTGTAAGTAAAAACAAATACAAGATAACACATGAATAATGTGTATGTCATATATGCATGAGATGTATCTAATTATGCCAATGATATGTTTTACAGCAATTCGGTGTGGGCCCTTCTATAGGTCATGATCGAGGAACACCGTCAGGTGGGCATGCTGGTCGAGGTGCTAGTCGGAGGCAGCATGTAGTCGAGGAGGTTGAAGAGTCCAGTTAAAAGGAATGGGAGGGATCTAATGATGAAGATACTGAGGCTACAAAATAGGATTCCCTTAGCATAGACTGTTGTTTTTCCTTTTTGTTTTGCACGTTGTGGTCCTAATTTAGAGTGATTATACAAATGATAAACATTTTGGATTTATGAGTATTAGATGATAACTTTTCTCAACATTCTGATTACTGCATTTATGGATCATACACATCATCTTGTTTGTGAAATGGTATCCAACTCACGTTATATTGCATCCATCTATCATTCTGTCCTTGATCATTTTGCTATAAAAACCCACAATGCTACTACATCTTTCGCCACTTCTTTCATTCGTCAATTCTTCTGTCTCGTTATGGATCGGTCTTAAGCACCTGCATTTGAAGCCCTGTTCTGGAGTTTCAATCATGATGACAGGGAATTACTCTCTCCTTTTGAACTCAAAGGTTTGAGCTATTATTGAAATATTCAGATCCAACTTGGGCCGTTACGATGGCTAATTGATCATTTTGACCCTGCTGATAATCTATTTCACCGCAATGACTTTGAGATATGTTCGTTGTTCAAGGAATTCAGTGTCATTTTAGAGGAATGGTTAGAGACTAAAGATGTCCCTGCTTTGCCCTAGTTAATTGGGGACCCTGCTTTGCGAGTTCGATTTATTTTTGGTTTCTCCATCCATGAATTACCTACCTATGAACCTGGAGTTAATATTGTGCCCTGCAACCCCTCGTTAATCATGCTATGGACATGGATTGTGCTAAACCATTCTGGCCTCCACTCGTCTGTTTTTGCATTCTTAGCTAGTATTTGCTACTTAGTAGTGTTGAAGGCTATGGCAGCCTTAGGGTATTACCCATTATTAAGCAAATATCTAGACACCGTACACCATTTTCACTTGTGCTAGCGGAAGCTCTCGTATGGTTGGGGGAACATGCTCGGGATCCGAATTTAGTGTTTGGTCTGATGGGAATTCCACTTTTAATGCAGGTAGATGCATTATCATTTTCTTTCCTTATTTTGTGCTCTAATTTTTGCTTAAGTCGCCCTTGTGGATTTTTCAACTTAACGAGCTTTTCTTTTTCGCTTTAACTTTTGGTTAAGCCTCCCTAGCGGGTTTTTGACTTAACAAGCTTTTCTTTTCTTTTCATTCTTTTTACTATTATAATTTTTTTTTACGCTGTAATTTTTGCTTAAGTCACCCTCATAGGTTTTTGACTTACCAAGCTTTTCTTTTCTTTTATCTCATGTATTTGTAGTTGTGGGCTTTTGAGAAGTTGCAAGTGATGGTTGTGCCACCGGACCATTTAATACCTAATTATGGACCGCGAGTCCATGTCCGTCTTCAACGTCGCTTGACTAGAGCGACCTTGGAAAATTGAACTATTCTTCTACAAGATCTCACTGCTAATGGAATTAGGTGGACCTGTCCGTGGTGGCATTTAGGACGAGTCTCCATCTCTTCCTATCTCCCTTGTTTGCCCTTGTGTGGCTTGACCATGGTAGTGGCTTGTTATCCCAACCAAAATACCTAGCAGTGTGGTCACCATCAAGCTATTCCTACTTACACACATTTTGAAGGTGACGATGTCACCCGACGATTCTTATCTCATTTCATTTCCACCTGGCCCAAACGCACAACTATATCCATTCCAGATGTTACTGATACTTCTTCCTCAAGTTTGTATCAGCTGTGGATGACACTTACTTTGGATTTGGTAGCGATTCAGAGTTGGTAGATTTATTCACAATGAGACTCTTGTTTGGAACTAGAATGTAAATGCATTGGTTTCTAATTTTAATGAAATGTAAAAGACAATTTATGCAATTTCATATAATGTATGCACTTACTTATGAATAAATTGTCTCTTTTGCTTGTAAGGTTTGATATAATTTCAGCTATTCTTTTCATTAAAGTACATTCACACAATTACATACTGACATATGTCTCAAACATGAAAACCTTCAAAAGTAATATAGACACAAAAGATGAATTTTATTAATCGGTTTAATCGCGATGTTTCAAATTATACATAAAACTCCTTTAACCTATCCTAGCTGATTGGTTCAGTTAACTCATTGCCTTCCATGTCTGATAGCTTCATGACACCTTTTGAGAACATCCTTTTGATTAGAAATTCACCCTCCCAATTGGGCTTGAACTTTTCCCTAGGGTCGTGAGTTTTTAGTCTCATCTGTTTCAAAACCAAATCCCCTACTTTCAATAGTCTCACCTTAACTTTCTTGTTGAAACATCATGCAATCCTCTTTTTATAAAGCTGATCCATAAACTAGGCCTCAAGCCTTTTACCATCCAATAATTCTAACTCCTGATAGCGATCCTCGACCCATTGGCACTCTAGAATTTTAGATTCCATCATAACTCGCAAGGATTTCACTTAAATCTCGGTTCGTAGCACGACTTTCATTCCATAAACCAAAGAGTAGGGGGTTGCCCCATTCTCAGACTTGGTTATGGTCCAGTATCCCCACAAGGCATATGGCAGTTTGTTAGCCTAGTCGCGATGACTTTCCACTTTTTCTCAATATCTTCTTGATGATTCTGTATGCGGCTTTTAGTGCTCTATCAGCTTGTGGCCTGTAGGGTGATGACTTATGATGCTTGATTCCGTATTCTCTTAATAAAGTATTCACTTTGGCCTAGAATTGAACTCCATTATCTGTCACCACGTGATGAGGAATCCCGTATCAATAGATCAAATTCTTCTCAATAAATCTAGCCATCTGTTTACGCCAATATGCTTAAAATATTTTGCTTCAATCCATCTTGAGAAGTAATCCACTACTACGACCATGAACTCGTGCCCATTAGAAGCAGGCGGTGAGATCTTACGGATGACGTCTATTCCCCATGCTGCAAATGGCCATAGTGAAATGAAAGAATACAATTCTGATGGAGGAATGTGATTAAGGTCTCTATGAATTTGACATTTGAAGCACCTTTCTACGAATGAAACACAATCTTTCCCCATTGTCGACCAGTAGAATCCTTGTTTGAGGATTTTCTATGCAAGTTCTCTTCCATTCATATGAGTTTCGCAAATTCCTTCATGAATCTATTCTACAATCCCTTCAGCTTCTTTCTTTGATACACACCTCAATAAAATCTCTTCTGACATTTTCTTGTATAATTAGCCATCAAGAACTGTAAACTGTATGCTAGACACTGTATAGCCCTTCGGTTGTCTCTAGTAGCTGAATTTGGATAAATCCCCTTTGTCATCCATTGCAAGACAACATAAAACTAGGGTTGTCCATCTGCCTCAATCTTTGTGATCTTTTCACCTTCATAATAGGGGAAGCCACCAGAAGACATCATAAATGGCTTTTTAGGCATCATTGAGACCTTTTCCCAAGCTGACACTAGATTAGCTAATGCATTTGGTACCTGGTTATTAGCTCTGTTCGTGTGAGTAAAGGTGACCCTCTCAAAGCTTTGCATAACAATATATAGATAATTGATGTATGGTTTTAGCTTATCTTCCCTAACTTTCCAATTTTCCACTGGCATGTTCGATGACTAGTTTAAATCACCAATAACTTCTACTTCCTTAGCCCCAGCTATAATCAGAGCTTCTAGCCCGAATAGAGAAGCCTAGTATTCTGCCATATTATTTGTGACTGTGAATTGCAATCTTTTCATCATTGGGATAACCTCTCCTTGTGGGGATTCTAACAGAATGCCCACTCCGACTCCTTTGCTGTGAGTTGAGCCATCAAAATAGAGCTTCCAACCTCTCTTCTCTATTACACTCGAATGCTCATAAGGAAAATCAATCTCCCATTCTTCATTGTCTTCTGTTGGAAGTGCTGCTAATAAGTTTGCAACCACTTGTCCTTTGACAGTTTTCTTAGTAGCGTATTTGATGTCGAACTCTAAAAGCAAGATTAACCATCTAGCTAATTATGCCACCAAAGCTAGTGTCCCATATGAGTATCTGATTTGATCCATCCTTGACACTGGTATTACTTTGTAAGACTAAAAATAGTATCAAAGTTTTCTCATATCCCAGACCATTGCTAAGCAAGTTCTTTCTATCAAGTCATATTTCTATTCATTCATTTAGAAGTTTCTTACTTAAGTAATATGCTGCCTTCTCGATACTAGCCTCATCAGCTTGTGCTAACATGGCTCCCATTCCAGCATCTTCCACTATCAAGTATAGAATTAAAGGTTTTTTGAGCCTCGGTGGACACAAAACCGGGGGAAATAATAAATATTCCTTGATTTTGTCAAAAGCCATCTGGTAGTGATCATTCCATTAGATTAGCTGATCCTTCCTCAGAAGCTTAAAATCAAATCACATACAATAGACAACTTCAATATGAACCTACTGATGTACTATATTTTCCCAAGAAAACTTCTTACTTGCTTTTCAATCTTAGGTGGCCCCATCTCTTGAATAGCCTTGATCTTGCCTGGATCGATCTCTATTCCTTTGGGTCCCATGATGAATTCCAACACCTTTCTTGAAGTCACCCCGAACTCACACTTCTTCAGATTTAACCACAGCTTGTATTTGATGACCTTTTCTAAGAACTTCTTCAAGGCCTCTGGATGCTTTGGTATCTTTGTCATGACAATCATATCATCAATGTGTACCTCCAACTATTTATTATAATACCCTGAAATTTTTATTTCGAAACATTCCCATTTAAATTTAAATTGTAAATTATTAGCCAATAATATTACGCCACGTAATATTATGGGGATCGAAAATCATTTTGGTTCGCCCGAAAATTTATTGAATA
>CANUEX010203983.1:0-12416 GCA_948099535.1 Jatropha multifida | reverse complement strand
AATTTTAATATTAATGGTTAATTGTTAGAATTTTGATTATTTGATATTGTTAGGTAATTGATTAGTTAATTTTTAGTATTTTTGTTTGAATTCTAGTATTTTGAATGGGTAATTAGTTAAATAGAGTATTTGTGAAAAATTAATTTATTATTTTGGTTGATTTTATTATATTTAGAAGGTATATTATTAGAATTTCGGTGAATTATTGATTATTGAGTTATTAGTTAATTTCAATATTTTTTATTAATTAATTAATTATGTAATTGATGATAAATTGGAGAAATTGGAGATTAATTGGAGAAATTGGATGAAATAAATTAATTGATGATTTGGGTAATTAAGAGTAATTGTAGGATTTTAATTGATTTTGAAGATTAGCAAATTAATTAATTAACGTTAAAATTTTAAAATTTTGAAAATTCCTTTATTAAGGATTAATGGGTATATTTAAAAGATTTTTAATAAATTGAGAATATAAAATAATAGAATTAATTAATTGCTTGATTAAATGAATTGTTATTGAAAGGTGAAATTTTATTACTAAGATTAAATATATTAGAATATTATTAATGGTGATAAATGAAGTATTTTAAAGGTTAATGGTTTTTAGCACAAAGATTAAATGGTTATTAAAAGTTTTATATAATTAAATTATTCGGATGATAATTAGAGTATTTGGTAAAAATTGCTAATAAATTATTATTATTGTTAGTGTTAAATTATAATTTGAAGTATAAATATATTTTATGGTAGAATGAATGGAATTAATATCTAGACTAAATACCAAAATAAGTGAATAAATTAATTGCTGGTAGATAGTAAGGTTATATAGTGAGGTAATAAAAATTTAGTCAGAAAAATAAAATAAGGTTTATTAAAATAATATTCTTAATTAAGAGAATCATTGTCTGATTATATTTTTCTTATTATACATGTTTCTTAGATCGACCAAGTTTCTCTACTGCTCCTCCAAATCAGAATCCAGGACAGACTTGAACTTATTCTGCAGTCACCGTGAGTAATAATAAATGGTACACACCATCCTGTATACATGCATTTCATATGCATACCTTATATTCTTCATATTATTTAAATAATCATGAATCATTTCTTATTACTATATTGATATCCTTCATTTTTCAAATATAATATCCCAATTCTATAATCTTAGTCTTTGATATATAATATTTCGGTTCTCTAAATTTATTAAATTTTCGCCCTTGATTACGTTCATATGTTGCATTTATTGTATTGAATATATTTGTGAATAACTGTGATGTAAAATAATGTGCTTTTGTATCTGGGTGAAAATTGGGACGACGTGTGTCACAATGGGTCAGTGGGCCAAATATGGGGGATCGACTCCCTATTATATATATATATTATTATAATGGAAATTGGCCGGGGGCCAATAGGTGGATTTGTGACTTCACTGACTAATTTCCACATGTTATGAATATTTGAATGTGATTTGTTTGAAGATTCTGATGAATGACACGTGCTTGTGAAGTATGCCCATTTTATATCTTGTGAAAGCATACTGCCTGAATGTGTGGGTTTACATTATTTATTGTTATTCACTGAGTTTAGTGAAATTCACCCCCTTCCATAAACATTTTTTAGGAAATAAAAGTACCGTTGGTTTATAAGATTCTGCTTTCTTCTTCGCAGAGATCCGAACATGTTAATATGAATTATATGTTAATATTTGTGACTTTCCGCATATTTTATTTAATTCCGCAGTTAGAATGTTTAATTAATATTTGACTATATAAAAGAAATTATCATGTGATTATTAATAAATTGTGGAGTGTTTCTTTTTGAATATTTGGAGACTATATAGGAATAGTTTGATCATATTATTATTATGACAAATAAATATTTACATGAAAATATATTTTTATTAAATGGATATGTGCCGAGCTGCGAACAGTATTTAATACTAAGGCTGGGTCAGAACTGTTAACTCTGATTATTGTATGAATAATGTCATAATATAGGCTTACTATTCCGTTATGATAATAGAAATGGATTTTGATAGTTTAGACTTACTACGGACCTCGGGACCTTAAGCTTATCTAGGTTCTAGTGCGGTCCGGCTCACAGTTTTGGATCGTGACAGCTCTTTTCAATTTTCATAATTTTATACTATTTAATCCTTGTATAGTAATTATTCTTAAAGAGTGTTTTTGGTATTTCACAACTATTTGGAAAAATTAACCATTGGATCTATAATATAATAAAATTATAATGTAAGGGTTAAATAGTGACAGTGATAACCCCATCTTCATTTCTTTCGCTGATGTTCAAAACAGAAGCAAAATTGTAACACACAGACTGCTTCATCTTATATGTTGCCTTCTCTTTGAAGGGTACAACTACAATCTTTTCTCCACCATTGTCACATTCAAGTGACATGGACTCTGCTTTCAATGATATAAGAAAAGAAAGAAAAGTTTGAAAAATATAGTTTCTTTTAATCCGTCCGAGTGATTCATCATGGAAAGAATGCATCTCCACAAGTAATGAACTAATCACTGTCCCAATTCTCATCCAACTCTTTCGGAGTCGTCCTCTTGTTATTCGCTCTTTGCCTGTCATCTTGATTCAGGTAGTAATCGTCATTGCCACCACTTGGCCCATGATTATATTTGCCTTCACTGCCAGCTCTAAAATCTTCACCAGTATCTGATTTCCACTCTGCAATTTCTGAATCATTAAATGCATCTTTGAACCCAGAATCTTGATGAGCTGCCAAGTCGTCTTCTTGCTCAGAATTTGATTCCCACATTGCATCGTCTAGGTCGCTCAACATTTCTTCTGATTTACACCCCTTGTTCTGAAAACTATGACTTGCCTTCACTCTTGATGCTCTCAATTTATGTTCTTCCTCAGACATTTCACTGTCAGCTTCAGAATCTTCCTCAACCATCTCTCTTTTGAATTTGCCTCCTGGATTTATTCTGAAACCCTTGCTATTATTGTTTCTCTGAACTCGGTCTTGATTCCTCTGTAAACATCGGGATGTACCGTGAACTTCATCAGAATCATCAGCATCACTCTCAAGATTACTCTCACCCTCAACATCATCAGAATCCCATTGATCATCATCCTCGGACATGTCACTATCCTCGTCTCTAACAGCACTCCTCCGCTTCTTTTGTGCATCCTTCCAATGCCTTGCTCCTTGATCCTCTCCATATGAAACTTCATTTCTATGCAATTCTGGTCTTCTAACCCTTCCCCTAAAATCTTCTTTGTTCCAATACCTAATCCTGCCAATTTCTTCTCTCTCTGCAGCTTCTTCTGCAGCCCACTCCTTATCTGCTGCATCCTCAATTTCAGCTATAAAATTGTCCAGATCCTCCTGATCACTATCATCAGCAGGTTGTTGATATCCCGAATTATCAAAGGGCAGTGCTGTTGGCTCTCTGTCCTTTTGAAAGACATAAGGACTTCCTTCCTTCTTGTCAATAGCATTGAAAAATGTGGAAGCCACTCTCTGGATGCTAGCCATGGCAACTGGATCCTCGGGATTCACACCCATTCGTCGGAGTTTCTGCTCTATTTTCTTGATGTTTAACTTCTGAGATTCAAGAGCTTGCTCAAATCTGGCTTTAAATAATGCCTGCAATAATTGATGAATTACCATAATTCAATTGCTGTAATACTTTTGCAGTAGAAGGAAAAAGCTGTGGTTCTATTGAAGACAAACCTACATCTAAGTGCATATTGATGAACAAAATCATGTTAATAATAGCAGAACATTTATCGCAACCACATGAAATTTGACACAGGCGTCGATCCTCAGTCCACACAGCCCAAGGATAGATGCTCGTGGTTTAAGACTAAGATTTTTTTTCTCTTTGCTTTCTTTTTAAAAAGGTTCAGTTGCCAGCCCTTCCAATTTGGCTGTGGACAGCAAGAACTGTCAATGAGGTAGGATGCAACGCCATCTGATCCACAATGAGGTAGGATGCAATAGAGTGCAAACTGAATCTTAAATATTGCAAAATCCATTAGATAAATAGAGCGAGACATAAAAAATAAAAATATGGCAACTCACCTTCCTTTTTGTGAGGGTGTTAATGGGTATTAGATTTTTTGGTTGGCGATAATTTCTGCCTCGGAACATGATAATGGTCTTCACATTATGGAAGTTTATTACTATGCCCCCACTCAGTCTTGCTAGCATGGTGGCCATTTCCTTTATTTTTTCTTTGGGGAAGTTATCACAGCATACTTGTACAGTCTCATGGAACTTCCAATGGAGATGCATATTCTGAACAACTCCTCCAAAAACTCCACGGACACCAACTGGAACATAATTTCTATTTCTGAATCCAATTTTCTTATATGCCTGAAGCTGCTCGAGTGTCAACAGCTCAGGGTCATGCACAGGGGGTGGCAGCTCAGGTAGTTCATACTTCTTGAGCTTCTGTAGGAGCAAAGCAACTTTCTTCTTGGCCTGCAATGATTTGATTGAAAACAATAATTAATCTAACTTATACAAATAACACTGTGGCAAGTTGATAAAACTGAAAATTATTACTCATAGCAATACAAGCAACCAGAACTTGGCTGTTACTCATAGAGATAATTGACAAATTTTTTTTCCTGAGTTTCACCATTGGAGAGCATAAATGTCACTATGTCAGAAAGAGCAATCACAACAAGCAAAAAACTTGGACAAAAGACAGGGTTCAACACAAAAAGGGACACCACTGAGAGCAGGAATTGATCTCACAAGAAATGCAATCCTACATTACTAAGAGTTCTACAATGATCTTAAAATATTCTAAAACACTTGCGTATCTGTAATCATCCAGCAAGAGACAGAGGAAACAACATGCAGAATGAGGGTGCCCAGCAACATGTTTATACAAAAGGAGAATTGATGTAATCTCATTTCAAATCATAGCATCTCGTATTCAAAAGATGCTAGAAAAAACTGAATTGCATTTATCCAAGTATCCAAGTATGTAATTTAAAGGTCATTCCAAGATTTTGGAGTTCTCATTGAACACTCTATTCCAGGTTGGTGGACAAGTGGTTTCAAAAAATTGGAAATGTACTAAAAGGTTATTCGAGCATATGATAACTAAAGGCAGCCTTTATATGCCTTACAATGAGAATCCAATACAATCACATTTCTCATTAGCTCAACATAAAGTTCCCAAGCATGGATCTTTTAAATCTTATATGCCGATGTATCTTCCTCTGAATGTCACGCATTAGCTAAAAGGACCATCTCCAGTCAAAAGTAAACGGAAAAAAAAAATCAAGAAACAATTCAACCAGTATTTAAAAACCCGATAACTATAAGAAAACAAATAAAACATACTCTCTTGAGGTTGTAAAGTTCCCTCTCCTCATCAGTCATCAATTTCTTCTTCAACTTTTTTGCTCTCCGAATCTCTCTAACGGTTTTACCAGATTCTTTTTGCATCCGCTTCTCCACCCTACTTCTCATGCTCCTTCCTTTCGAAGTAGACATCCCTCGGCACCACCCAACTTTGAAGGGAAGATTCAATGGTGAAAAAGGCGAAAACCCATCTTCACAACTATTATTTGATTGCATTACATTACAAGCGAGCTTTGGACTAACATCCTTTACTAACTTAACATGTCTGTAAACCAAGAAATAGAATACCAAATTCAATATAATTCTATTATTTGTAATAACGCGTTAAGAATTTAATCAAATAAAGGGAAACCCGTGAAGTACCGGTTTGTTTCTTCTAACAAAATGAAGGGAAAACAACTAAAGAAGTAAACTTCGAATTTTTTTCAATACCTGCTAGGATTGGATAGGAGAAGAGAAGAGAATGTTTTCAAGCAATGTCTATGAACTTTCCTCGCGGCAAACATTTACTCCGGTAAAGGATCTGTCTGTCTCTCTCTCTGAATTGCTGTTTCCTTCTCTCCTTATTTCATTGGTCTTTCAATTACCTTTGAACTGGGAATTTCAGGGTTTTAGGTTTTGGGCCGGGTTATGCACTTCTGTCGAGTGTTTTTTGGTTTCCAATGCACAGAACATAAAACGACGCCGTATAAATGATAAAATTGTATTGACCACGCGTTGTGTTGGACCATTAAACTGGGGAATAAACATTTATTGTCGGAACAAAAATTTATTAATTTTGTGATTATTGAATTAAAATGTGCATTTTAATGCTCCAAAAAGAATTTCAACCAAATGCACCTGAAAAAAAAAAATTATCCATTCAGATCACTTAATCTTATATGTATAGATATAGAAAGGATTTTAACATTGATAATTTTATCACTTAATTATAAATCACTAAAATTAGAAGTTTTGACATGAATTGTAAGAGTTTAGCTTAGCAAAATAGCTAATACATGCTAATATATTAATTAATTAATTATAAAATTATTTTATAAAATTCAAGTTATAGTTTTTAATTAGTAAATTAATATTGGTAGCTTAAAGGTGTTGACCAGGATTCAATTGTTGCTGCCATGGTTTTCAGTTTTCACACGTTGATAAGACATGCTTCAGACAGAAACAGCCATGGAAGCAACAAATACATCTCTAACACAAGATCAATAGTATTTATACAACAATCACCAAATTCAGAACATTTTTACAAGGATTAGGATTTAGAACAGCAAAGGAGTTTCTGCCATATAACAGCAGCAGCTTCTGGTACTGATATCTTGAATCCACATCTAAACAAAACTTGGAACCTCTCGTATGAAAGCTTTGTAGACTTCAATTCCATAAAAATCGACGGAAACCGAACAAGCTCCTACACCTTCAAGGCCAGTGATTTAATCAAGCTGACCCTATGCATCTAAAGAAAATGCTGGGAAAAACCAGACAGCTTCAGCTGCACGGCAGAGCTGCAAGGCTTTGCCATGTATCTTCATATTCGGTCCAACCAATCAAGAATGCTATCCTGAGAACTAAACTGTAAATCCTGCAGAGAACATGAAAAGGTTAAGATCATATAATCAGATGAATAAGTTGGATTAAAAAGTGGCGAACTGAGGCTTACACCAAGTTGGAAATCTGGTGGAGTGTCAAGCTCCAGGTTCTCAAGGTCAGCAATTCCATAAGATGCATCATTATTTCTTGTGGTTAGTTCATTAGTATTGCTAGCAATGCTAGTGCAGGAGACATTATTAAGTCCTGAACTATTGAAAAGGAGAGAAGAACCATCTAAAATTTCATTGCACAACAAAGAATCATCAATGCCACTGAAATCAGAGTTTTCTACAGCCTGAGATTCACCGGCCAACCATGTTGCATATCCCACATCATCACCTTCAGGCTGCACATCAGGTACAGGGACATCAGATTCTTCTTTAATAATGCCTGGTTCCTAACACACAAAAATAAACTTAGGTAAGTAATGAACACTACTGGTTCGAAATGAAAGTGTCCTGTAATTTGCTGATTTTATTCAAATTTCATTAAATTTAGCAATCAACAAAAAACGCATCAATTCTTGCATGTATTATTCATCTGTCATTAGCTAACCAACTCAACAACTTAATAATGGATATACAGGTCTCTTCACACAACAACATATTTCACCAAAATGGCTGCTTACCTCTTGAGAAGACGGTAATACTTTCTTCTCATCAGCAACATCTTCACATATATCAGATATCTTTGGCCGTGGAGGATTGGGAGGATTTGTATTGGGGGTCCTTGGACTAGTTTGAAGTGCTAAAACATCAGCATCTTCAACAACAGGACCATCACCACTGTTGTCATTTTGCTTCTGCTGCTGATAAAAAATTTTGGAGACCACATATTCACCTTCTTTTTCGTCATCATCGGTCCCCAAATGGTATTGATGCATCACCCAATTGGACTTATCTGGCTTGGACCCCTTCTTTGCACTTCTATAAAGAACCATAATTTTTTTGCAACCCTTTTGTACTCCGTTTTCCATTACAGATTTCGTCTTGCCTGTCTTGTGCCAGCGGACCTGCTCCTCATTCAAACCTTGTTCATTATGGATCTTTCGACGCTTCCTTTGACCAGTAGAGTAAGCATTAATTGTTCTATGAAAAAAATGGATGTTACTTCCATCTTTCTTAGCACCTAAAAGAAGAAAATTTGGATAAATTGATTAGAAATCCAGACTAATAGTTTGATTCATCCAACCTTTCACATTGTTGATCCCAATTATCCCAAAAAAATGAATTTGGAACTGAGGAAAGTAACCAAGCAAGGAATACAAAGCTAAAGAAATAAAAAGTCCACATAGCAAAAAGCTCAACTTACGGGAAAAATGTAAATTATGAATTGACAACTAGCCAACATGAACTACGAATAGGTTATCTGCAACAGCTTCGTAAATACTGAATGTACATTAATGAGCCTGGAGATGCATTTAGAACTATAAGGTTGGAATTTTCAATCCCGGACAGAGCTTAATTGACCAATAAAAAAAGGGGGGGAAAAAAGTACTTAGTGTACATCTTAACTCGTTCAGATAGTCAATTTGGTCCATTTTTTCAGTTTTAATTATACAATTCATTTAAATGATAGAATTTGATTCAGTTGCATCAAATTGAATTCATGGGAATGACATTCTCGTACCAAATAGGAAAACATGAAATTCCAAATGAATACTGCAAAATTTTGCAGCATCCATTCATAAAAATTAATATGATCAAACGGGAAAGTATAAACCTACAGTTCAGTTTTGGCATTTGGCAAAAAATTAAGTGGAAATATAGGAATTGGGAATCCCTTACCAGGAAGTTTTTCTGGATGAGTATAGCAAATTCCTTTGTCCTCATCTAGAGTAGGAATAAATTCATCAATAAATGAGTGTGGTTTTGAGTCTCCAACACCACATTTTGCTGCTAAATGTTCTAACAGCTCTGCATCAGACGGATCAAACTTTACACCAGCAGGAAGACCAGGCCAATCTTGAGAAACCTGAACAAGAGGGAAAGGAAAAAAATACATTGACGATAGATTGCAAAAGATTCTTCTCAGTGTTAAAAATACAACGAACAAGGCAATCAAATAAAGAGAAAGCCAAAATTAAAAACTTACATCACTGTTATCTATACAATGATGGCAATTTGGGCATTCACGATGTGCTCCATAGTCTTTGATTTGATAAGCAGAAGTTCTAGTGGGATTTCTTACTTTGCTTGCAATTGTTCTACTATCAATAAGCCAAGCCCTGCAATTTTCACATATTTTAGCAACCATAAAAATAAATTTGAAAAAACTAGAGCACCTATCTACCATTTCCTTTCACAGCAATCAATTTGGGGAAACAAAACAATAGCGCCCCAAAATACAATCAAAACTATCAAATAAATAGAAAACACCGCCCCAATGTCATTTGCATAAATTTTATCAATAAAATCCAAAACCCAACCGTCCATTCAGCCATTTTTGTTATTGGTAAGTTTCAGTAGCAGAAATATAGCTATTTATAGAAGTTCTATACTTCTATCACTAAAAATCAAAATCTAAACCCCCAGTCTGCAATTTCCCTTATTGGGTTCTAGAAATAGTCAAAGAATACAGCAAACCATCTTCATCAACCACCACAAAATCAAATTCCAAGAACTAAACCCAAAATGAATACCCATAAACCCAAAATAGAAAAAAGTTAGGAGTTTTAAGTTCAATTTGAGTTTCTCATCGCCCAAATTTTGAATGATCAAAAAAAAAATTAATAAGAAGTTTATTCAATTAAATCCCTGCTCTTCCTCATCCAAAAATAATCTCTCTACTCTTCCAATTAAGCTCAAGCATACCTTGCCATGTCTAAACAAAGACAGGAAGAGGAAGTGTGTATCTTAAGCTTTATAACACTCTCCTCTTTCTCCACTAGACCAAGGCAAGTGAGCTGAAGAGAGAGAATGTTGTTTGTCCTGTCTTGTTGAGCGGGAAAATTTTGCTTTATTGAAGATGTAGAGGCACGTATACCGAACCTGAGGTTTGGAAATCAAGCATCTTTGTAAAACGAGGTGTTTGACAAATCAGTGTTGTGGGTCCGCGTTGACTGAACCTAGGTCCGAAGCTACAGGTGTGGAAACGAGCCTGATTTCTGTTGTTCATTGGGAAGTGGGTTGAAGTGCCAAAGTTGTAAATAGAAGGAAATTTGACTTGCTTCCCAAGCACATTTGGAAAGTTCTCCATACTCAGATTTATCACAGTACTCTAAATTAACATTTTTGGGAAGTAGATAGTTTCCATATATTCCCAGGATAATTAATATTTACCCTTTTTTAAATAAATAAATTTTATGAAATTTTGTAAAATTTATTTATAAATTTTGTATCTTCAAATGAATTTTATTTATGATGCAAAAGCTTTAAAACTCTCTAAGTCTGAGTTGCTACAGTTACTGTAGCTATCCAATTCAAATGTACTAATAAAAAAAATGTCATTTTATAATTATATATTCTTTAATAATTAATTATTTAATTCTATTTTTATCAACATATAAGGATTAAGCATTTTTTTTCTTTGTTTTTGAAAACGCGTATTAAGTTTTTTTTTTTCAATAAAAGGAGAGAAAAAGTAGTAATTGGGGTGAAATATTAGAGATTAAATAGTAATTAATCCTTTCCTTTATGAATTGGATTAGAAATACTGTTGATTACGCGGTGAGATGTTCAACCTTGATTTATGGGTTCTTTGATGATGTAAAGGTTGGTGATGACAAATTAGAAGTATGAGGACATTTTAGGGAACCATTTTGGATCCATGTCCACACGCAAGATACTCGCTCGCTCGCTCCTCTAATATTGTATATATTTTTATTTTTAGATATCTCAAAATATTTATTTATTTGATTCGAGAAATATTCTTTTTTTTTACTCTTCGTTGTAAATGATTTTAAATATATAAATTCATCTATGAACTTTTTTTATTTTAACTTTGTAATAACATTAACTTTTACTTTAACCGATTAAACACTTCAATTTATAAAATTATATTTATTAAACACTTTAGTTTTTTAATTTATTATCATACCCTGATTTTAATCACTAAAGAAATTGTCCGATTTGGATCAAACCAACTCCATTCCAGACTAAATCGGCAAGATCCACACGATTTTGCTTCGCAGGTCAAATGAGAAATTTTTCAAGAGGTCCTCATCTTAAGATTTTTGTTAAGCGAACACGCTTTAACCCTGAAGTTCTTCAAACTCTTCAGCCATTCCACCAAAAGGCATCTCTAATGATTAGTTTTTTCCTTTTTGATATGTGATCCGAATATATGATCCGATTCATTTCTGTGTCTCGGATTCCACTACCCTAGTTAATCCTAAAAGCTCATCAGGAGTTTTTGCTCTACTCGCCCTCTTAGGATCACTTTGCCGGATCGGGATGTCACATTTATTATATTGAATACTTCAATTTGTAAAATTAGATCAATTAAACACTCATTAAAAGTCAAAATTTATGCAAATTATTATTTCAAAAGTCATGCTAATTACATATCAAGTTGATATTTTACAAATAAAATGCAAAACCTCTAAAAATGATTGATGATAATGTTGAAAGGCATGTAATATTATTAAAATTTACAAATTCATTTGTATAACAGGTTATCCATAAAGTTCAGAGTATCATAAAATTAAAATTCACTCCGAGTGAGTTTATATATTCAACCTTTTTTTATATAAATAATTATTTTTGTCTTTTATATTCTGAACTATAGCCAAAAATTTCACTAATCATTATTCATAAGTATTGTTTTTTAAGATAATATATTAGAATTTCATTAAAAAAATTTAAATCAATACAAATATTACAGGAAGGATATGATCTATTTCCTGAATATCAAACATAAAATAAAAATTACTATAATTAAAAATATTCGCTAATGTAACAAGAAATTCTAATCAAAATAAAAAGATGAATTTGAAAAAATAGATAGATCTTCAAAAATGACTTGTTTAATAAACTCCTTGAATCTTCTATACATGATTTAATTATCCATGAATTAGTTATTTATGATCAATGCAAATGATTTAAATCACCAAATCTAATGGATCATACTACTATGCTCCAAAAGATAAACTATAATACCCTGAAATTTTTATTTCAAAACATTCTCATTTAAATTTAAATTGTAAATTATTAGCCAATAATATTACGCCACGTAATATTATGGGGATTGAAAATCATTTTTGTTCGCCCGAAAATTTATTGAATAACCGTTAATCGAATAAAATCGGACCAATATTTTTTTAATTGGACCGAATTAATTTAAATTAGACCCGAATAAGATATTTTCGAAAAACACTGTGCATCACTATTCTTTTCTCCCCGGCAACTTACCTTGGACGGTTTGTTTTTATTTAATAATTAAAAACTTTATAATATTTTATTATTATTTTAATTATTATTATTTTATTTTTAATTATTAATTTTTTTTTTCTTCTTTAAATTTT